>JAOWBB010012763.1:0-61894 GCA_028565995.1 Ricinus marginatus
CGGGAAACCCCCCCCCCCCCCCAAAAAAAAAAGGAAAACAGATATGGAATAATTTTTTCCGGCCTAAAATGCAGAGATTGACTTAGCGCGAAGCTCGTTGAGAACTTAAATTGTTTTTGTCGAAGAATAACGTTTTCCTAAATGTTACGGATAAGTTGAAGAAGGTTCGAGTACGTTCAGGATTCATCAATAAACGGGAAAGTTAATAATATTTTCACAGCCTACTTGGTCAAAAAAAAAAAAAGAACGGCGTAACATGTATTAAAACATGTACAAGTTTAAATAAGAAATTTTCAGACCCAAATTAATCTGTCTCTTTTTATTGTTAACATTTAACTGACATTAAAAGAAAATCGTCGCTTTCAACATATGTGAACAATTTTTTTATAAGAACTTATTATGCTGAGATAGAGAACTATCAGAAGACACTGCGGGGAGATTTTGGGTCCTTTCGAGGAGCTTTTTGTCGGTGGTCTGGCCGTGTAGAGGTCCACTTCGTCCAAAAATTGATAATTTGCTTTGAATCCCGTCCCGTCCAACCTGTCGTTCGATCTGAACGTGACGCGGAAGAATTTCCTTTCTGATTCCACGTGGAATTCCTTCAGCTGGCCGCAATATCGGGCATATTTTCTATCCCGAGCCATGAAATTTGAAAACTCTACGTAGTCGCTAGCGGATATTGCCTCGCATCTGAAACCCAAAACATGCGATTCTCAGCTTCCTCGCCTCGTCGACGACGAAACTCGTCAGGGAAGGTATTCGGGATACTCACGGCAGGACGCCCTCGACGTCGAAGTACGTGAAATGAAGGTGAACTTTTTCCTTCGGCCTCCCGTGGAAGAAGAAGTGGCATTCCGTGTCCCTTGGATAGAAGCCTGGAAAGTTGGGACTGGCGAAGGTTCCGTTCCGCGAGCTGTTTGAGTTGAAAACGAATGCGCACGGATACTCCGTCAGTTGCTTTCCGGAAGTGATTCCAAAATCTGAAAGCGAAAACCGGTCAGCGTAACTCAATCTGAACGCAACGGAAATCCCCCGCAGTGTGCTTTGCCGATCATTGGTCCGACGCCGCAGAACAGGGGCTCTTGCTGGTAAGCTGGATGGGAATCTCAAGCACCACGGTTGCCAAACACCGCGGGTTTTCTCCATCTGCGCGCTGATTTTTCATCCCTTTTCGGAACGCAGACGTCGAGGAAGAACCATCGATGTTCACGTTGGCGGACGATTTCGAGTTTTCATTTCTGGAGGCAGAGATCCGTGTATTGAAAGAAACTCGAATCTCTTTGCGAAAGATTTTCCGACACCTCGCACAGACATAGATTATACGTATATACCGACGCAAATTATGCATGTATCAACAAAATTAGTTCGGAAGATGCGGAAGAAAAAAAAACGTAGCGCTTACTTTCCGTAAACCTGTACGAAGCTCGAAAACCCCTGGCATGCCTTGACGAATACATTCCTTTAAATTCTAACATGAGTCTTGGTCCATTTGACATAAGAGGCTTTGGAAGGGTAGTTCCGCAAAAGCTGTCTATTTTCTCCATTCTTCCATCAATGTGAACATAGGCGTTTAATGAATCTAATATTTCGCACCTGAAACGACGTAAAGGAAACCGCTTGACAGAGAAAAGCTTTCAAGTTTTGCCGGATTCAACGGAAGACTCAATCCCCAAACTCTGAAACGTTTCAAATCGCATTATGAAACTCTCAATAAGGATCTTTCAAAGTGTTCGGTCATTGGAAACGGAGCGACGTTTAAATTTCAATGAATAATTAAAACGCTAATCGAATCCGGATTAAATTTGTAAGTTATTCAGACTAAATCGCCGCGTGAAAGCAGAAAAAATGTTTTCAAAAGCAACTCACTCTCTGTTGTCCTCCGACGACTGATACAACTCGAAATCGGTAAAGACGATCTGTATCCTCTCCTTGCCACGCCCCTGAAAATCGTACCTGCAGTGACTCCTAGACGGATACGGATTCGGGTACTGAGGCGAGGAAAAGCTTCCGTTTTTCGAGGCGTCGCTCAGGAACACCTGATCGCAGGTGGAAGCTAAAACCGAAGCATAAAAAAAAAAGAAATGAGAAACAGGATCCTGCGGGATCGAGGGCCCCGTCCGGCAGGGAATAAATTATGGGCCTCCCCAGGGAGGGAAAGGGCGTGAGAGCTCGACGGTATCGAGCAGAACGTTGACCCGAAGCGGAAAAGCATTTTTCGACACGAAAAATGGCAAATACCCGGCGAATAAATTTCCCTTGCACTTTTCCGCGGGGCTGGGAAAGGGTGTCGGGGGACGAACTTTTCTTATAAATAAGAAGCGAGCTCGGTTGAAGTTTTTCCACGGCTGAAAAGGCGGAAAAACGCAAAACGGGGGCCCGATGACGACGTAAGTGGAAACTCGTGACGGGAATTTTTTTCCGTCTCCCCGTGATAGCGTCGGTTTCGACGCCGCCCGAATCATTGACCACTCTCGCAGCTTATTGGGAGCTCGGCAAATTCGGAAAATTTACCTCCCCGCAGCGAAAATAATAAATCACAGTCTCCACGAGGAGTACCTTCCAACGGAAACAATCTTAAAAAGCGTGTGCAGCGTCATCAATTCCTGTAGCTTCGAACCGATTTTACCGGGGTCTGAACGCAAATTCCGTGCGAGCTTCCGGTGGACAGAGGAAGCCAGAACCGCGTTCGCGCGAACGGACATGAAAATTTCTTTTCCACGCACAAAATTCGGGGAAAATGAAATTCGGGGAATTGAAATTCCGGGAATCTGGATTTGGATTTCTTAGAATTCTGCTTGGCGAAAGTTTGATCTTCCAGGAATTTTGGGAAGGTTTTCCTCAGAACTCGATTTTCACGATTACGTAACAAATGAATCCTCTTGGCTTTTCTCGCTTTCATCTTATATTTTTATCTCTGTTTAAGGAGTTTCACTTTCACCAATTTCTTTCTGATGCCCTGTGATAAAGATAATTTACTTCTTTTAATCTTCCATCCTCTATCCATAATTTATCTCTGCATCGACCGAGGAAACCCTGTTAGATGACACTTTCGATTTTTAATTTATCACCATTTTACCGTTCGGCGGCGTATCCAGGCTGTTCAGCCCCAAGACTCTCGAATACAAGTTCAGCCGCAATTCAAAAATTTTTCATCAACGGGGGATGGAAATTTCATCGCATGGGAAATATAGCTTTATTGCTTTTTTAAATTTAATATAAAATCATTTTTGTAATAAAAAAACTTTAATGAAAAGGCATCAAATTGCGCCTTACACCGGTCGAGCTTGTAGAGATTGCTAACTGGCTTTCTGCACGTCAAAAATGTGAAGTTCCTGCGGCGCGAATGTTGCGTCTGCTTAAATAATTCTCTTTTTTTTTTTTTTTTTTTTTTTTTTTTTTTTTTTTTTTTTACGTACGGGCTTTAAAGCAGATTAATTCCACGTCTAAGACGAAAAAGGATTCACCTTTTGATTAGTATGCCGGTAAATTCTTTTTACCGCAGCAAAATGAGAAAAGCGAAGCTGAGGCTGAAAAACGTGCTAAGGCTTTGAAAGAAAATGTGAAATCTTCACCGCGAATTGGCCCTGCGAACCTTTTGGCATTTAAAAGTAGTTAGTCTTTAACTCTGTTTAAAGGAAAATTTTTTAATTTGAAAACGGGAGAAAAAGTTAAATTTCAAAAGCTCTTTTTATTTTAACGTTTACCGGGGAAAGTCATCTTTAGCTTTCTCAACCGAAGGCGAAGAATGATAAATTTCCGGGACTCTTAGATTTTTCACCTTTTGTTCGTGGAGAAAAGTTCGGATGAGCTCGCGCGAAGGAGAGCCGGAAAGGACTGAGAAAATGTTACATTTCAACGGTTTTCGACAGAAATTTGAAACGTCAACCTCTCGATGTGTGATTTTTCGATTTCGTCCAGGTCCCCGGCCTCACATCGACGGCGACGCCATCATCCGGCGATGTAACGAATCAGCCCCAACGGGATTCCTCCGTCCGGAAAAGCTCACCCTTTCCTTCGAAAACACGCGGAGCGGCGATGGGGAAAAATTTTGGACTTCACCGTCTGAACGTCCAAAATGCTTTCGCACTGGATGCGATGTCGAAGCAGGGACCAAGCGAACGTGGATAGCGGAACTCCGCCTGAGCAGAGCCTCCGCATTTGAATCGATCCGGTGGTCAGGGTTCACGGCAAGTTAACTTTTTGAAAGTTTCGTTGGTGCCTTAACGTAAAGCACATTCGCGCGGGTGTGGCACGCACTGCAAATGCTTAACTGTCGCTCGTCACGACAGAGGTTCCCCGCGATCTTGCAGGAAAGGTTCTTGCTCTAGCTCGCAATCTGAATTTTTGATCTTCCTCCGGAAATTTTCGTAACTCCATTTGGCCCTTCCGCGTTCGCAGGAGGCTCCCGAAATTTGATTGTTTCTCATATTCGAATATCGCCGTTAGCAAACAAAATTGTTCCCCGATCGTATTCTTACTGAAGATCTTCATGTATTCTTTCTCGCTCTCCAAGGAAAAAAGGACCAGTAACGGATCGTATCTGCTTATTTGTGAATCAACGTTTTAAAAAGAAGTGCTGAGTGCCACATCGGTGAAAAATGCAATTATCAAAACTTTTGTGCTTTATATTTTATATACATATAAATATAAGATGTATAAAATAAAAAGCTGTGGAAAATCTCTTTCTTGAGAAAATTAAAAAAAAAAAAAAATTCAAATCTTTTCGGAATTTTCCAAAAATTCTCCTTTATAACGTATTTTAGTCTCGAGTTGGCAAAGGATTTTCTATTTACCACAGAAAGAGATAAAAAAAAATATATATATGTATGTATATTAATCGCGGACTTTTCAACGAATTTTCCTTTTTTTCAATTTTCCTCTAAGAGGAAAACTACGAACTGATTTAAATAAAAAAATGATACATCCGTGAAAATTTCATTTTCCTCTTTAGAAGAAGCAAAATATAAAATATAAATGGTTGTCAGCGGCGACAATTAACCTCAAAAATAGTTTGCTAAAAATTAAATGTGAAATTGCATGTGCATGAAGAAAATAACATTCCGATCTAATATGAAGTTTACGAGCAGTAAAGAATGTAAATTCAAACTCTGAAAATTGTGGCGGCAATTTTCAATCACAAAAATATTTTAAATGTACATTATGCAGTTTGTCTATAAAGAGGGTTGTGAAACAATCTTCCGTGAATTAAATGAATATGTACGTACATTTTAAATATTTAATTGTCACTGACACGTGTGAAAGAATCGAAAAATAAATTCTTCACTAAAGTATGAAACTTTTTATTTTAATTCTTAAGGATAAGAGATAATTTTTGATAAATCCTCGAAAAATACATAAATAAAAATAACATACAAAATTTATCGGTTTTTCGCAGTGACCAACTTCCCATCGAAGGGGATGGTCAAAACTTAAATGTTCTGCTTAGAAACGCAAGACGATTCTTCATGTATTTGACGCAAGATGCACATTTTCAATCTTTTAAAACAGGTTCTTCGGTTAATCAAGCGTTTGAGGAGAGAGAGGAGAGGATCCGCCACTTCCGGCGCAGAATTATTATTTTCGCTATGCAATTATGATCGTATGAACGGTGACAGATCAGCAAAACGAGCGGAAGACGGAAGCAAGTCGAGTTAAATTTCGAATGGATTGGCTCAGCGAAAAGATTGAAAATCAAAATCGCCGAAGACGGGATTTGGACGCAGAAAAATATATTAATACCTCTGCCGTCTAGCAAATCCTTTCCGGCGACGGTTAAGATGAAGACGGACAGGCGAAAGAGCAATGACAGAGCCGTTAATTCCATTTTCCTACACGGAGGAAATTTTTCACCATCGCGCATCACGGACTTGCATTGGGCGACCGAAAACGGAGAGAGAAAAAGGAAAAGCACATGCGGCAGCGGGAAAACTGATATATTTTTTTTGACACCGACCAACAGCAAACTGAACGTTTTTCTCCTACGCCCCGTTCTCACGGACGGGTATGGCGTTAGGCTTAGCGCCAAATCGATATAAATCGCGTTTTTATGCGGCGGTTCAAAGCCCTTGGCGAAACTTGCAAATGCAGAAGCTCACGCGGAAAATTCGGAGATAAAAAAAGGCGCAGGCCAAAGGGATCCACGGCCTTCGAGGACGAGGCCAAAATCTCGTTCCCTTCGGGGCGAGGCCAGGAAGATCCAGAGCAGCGCGAAAAGGTATCGTCTCTCGCTAAAACCGAAGACCGCGAGGGAAAAAAGCGTGAAAATGAGCTTCTCGATTGCAGTAATTTGTCCGCACGACGGCATCGGATGACACTCATCGGCTGATTATGCTGGGAAATGGAAAATTATTCGGAGGGTTTCGGGAAAATGACGGGAAAATCGGGCGTTTACACCGTTTTTCTACCCCATTAACAGGTAAGAGAGAGTAATCATGCGCCTTATGGAGATTTCATTGATTTCGCTGCGGTGCACTGAACTTTGGCGCTATTTTTTTGAAATAAAAGAAAAAGATAAAGGAAAAAAGTGAAACATTGGAGCCACTCGGAAAACTATACATATGCACGTCGTATAAAACCTATTTATTGTGGATATCTGGACTCAATGAAGTTTAGAGCTAATTTCCAGCCTTTAGTTCATAGAATTTCCAGTGAATTTTTTTTTTTTAAATATAATTAAAGTGGAGATCACATGTACGTAAACACAACGTATTTGTAGATAATTCAAATTTTAACGCATATATATGCACGTGAATACTTGTAGCTCTCACTGCAGGGCCGTTATCATTCACGCATTTTGAGCCCAACATTCTGTTAATCTTATCAGATTCTGTGAAAGAAAAGGTGTTTAAATGTTGTGACTTTAAATATTACAAAAAAGTGCGGAACGTAAACCGGATGTTAGAGGAAACATTTTTAGTTCCCAAATTAACCGATAGAGCAATTATGTCAATTAGTTTTTAATTCAGCCGATAGAGTGCCTGCTTTGTATTTGAACGAAAATTCTGGTTTACTTTTTACTTATGGAAATATTCACAAACGACGGTAATAATGTAAGCAATAGCTGAATTAAAAATTAACGTTACAAGCATCAGATTATGCAGAAATTCTTGTTAAACCACTCCCACTGACAGCGCATGCTGTCGACAGATTTTTTTTCTTTTCCGCCGGAAACGAGGATCGGCGTTAGCGACGGCGGGAACCAAGTCACTTCTTTATCTTCCGCCTCTGATAATTTCCCTCCAACAATGTATCTCGCATTTTATGGCGGAAAATCTTCGAAATAGGTTAAATATCCCCGAGCTTAACGCGATTTGTCCCCACGGTTCGATGCTACTCCTGGGAAGGTCCTGACCGGAAGCGTCCCGATCTTCAGACACCATGGTAAAAGATTGTATTTGCACCTCGGAAGCTCTGGGGCATCTCTTTCGGACCTTTTCCATTGTCCGTCTCTTCGCCTTTCTGTCGCAGTGGACAAAGTTTCGTGACATTTTCCCGATGTTGTCATGCGCAAAGAGAGAACATTCGCGAAAATTTACAATTTCTGGGTTTCGAAATCGAATTTTCCACCTCTCGAGGTGCAGACGGATAACTTTTAAAAATTTCGCTCTGAATTGTAAAAAACTTTCACAATTATATTATCATGATGTAATCTGCCTGTTCAAAATATCATCGGAAGACTTAAAATACACCAACCGGTCTCAAAACGCGATTCCATCGAAAAGTTTTTTTTTTTTTTTTGAATTTTAATATCGTCCCGCATGAACGTATAAAACACAGCCGAAAGGCTGACACATTGAAAATCAGTTAAAACAATTATTAAATGTATTAAATAATTTGCGATCATTAGCGAATTCAGCAACTCAATTTACATATGAATTACAATAACCTAACCTCACGACCAGCAATTGAGGGAACGATGATGCTGGAAAAAGCGATTTATCAATGAATTAACAACGGAAATCGAAAAAAACAGTTTCGGATCGTGTGGAAAGGGGCGGTAAAAGCCGGAAGGAAGAGTCAGTCTGCTGCTGCCGCCACCAGTATTCCCGTTGAAGAATACATGTCGGGAGCATTTTATGGAAATATAAGCACCAAATTTTTAATGCCGACTTTCCAGGAGAAAAGTCAGATCTTAAATCTCAGTTGAGGATAAGAAAACTTCGGTTCGACGACAACTTTCGGCTGAAAGTTCAGGTTCAAATGAAAAGGGATTCACGAGTCAGGTCACTCTCGTGCCAGGCACAGCGTGGATCAATTTTCGTAAAAAAAAAAAAGAGGCAAAGGGGGCGAACACACGGTTGGTGATAATAGTAACGGGGGTGGTCTGGTCTTAAAATTTGTTAAGCAAATGGATGAAATTTAAGTTAACGTAATAAGCAATCATTTGCAGCTGACTGTCCTGCTGGGAATGCTTTCGCGCTGGAAAACAGCTCCGACAGAAAAAAATTTCTCGAAAAAAAAAAAAAAAGGAAACGAGGAAGTTTAATTTGGGAAACGATGGGAAATTTTCATTTTTTTTTTCTCCTTTTTTCATGCGGGACGGGCACGCGGAACGTTGGACAGTTGAAGGTCCAAGACCCGCAGCAAGTTAGGATGAAATCAGCGTCGACGAAACAATCTCGTTTACGGCGCTTTTAAGTATATCTTTATCAGTTCGATTTGGCCGGAGGTTTCCCGCAGGAAAAAGAAAAAAAAAAAAAACCATCTTCGGAAGTTCTTTTCGGATTTCAGTCATCGCTTCGCGCCAACAGCACTGGAAAGCGTTTTCACCCTTCCGGGGTGAAAGGGGGGAACCTTCGATATTGCGGAACGAAGGAAAGCGCCAAACGGAACTTCGCGCAAGTGAAAATTTTCCCCGTTAAAAGGAGTTCCGCAGGTACGTCGAGTGCGGATCGTTGTTGCCCGCGTTGCAGGCCAAGATCGCCGCAGCATGCGCTTTTCGCCTTCCACGCTTTCAACGTTGATTAAAAGTTCCATGCGGCGGGACTGCGACTCACCCGATCCGACGGCGGGTTGCGCCCCCGGGGGAAAGTCGGTACCCAGTATCTGGAATTTTCCCATTACCCGAAGAAAGTCCCGGCGAGCGATGGGCAAAGGAAGTTCTCTCTACGGTTTCCGAGGAAATCAAAAGAAGGTTTTGAATAATCCATTACATAAAGGGAATTCGCGTAAAACGTGAAACGGTTTAAGAAAAGGTTTTCCCCTTTTTCCCGTTCTGGGGGGTGAGAGAGAGAGAGGAGGGGGAGGGGATTCCAGTCCGAAAATCGGAAATTGACTTCTCTTTCCAGATCCTGTTTCCCGTCTCGGGAGCCGGGGAACGTTTCCCCGTTTCCGGATCCCGGAATCAAGTGGTCCCCCTCGCATCGTCTAATTTGATTATACGACCGAGGGCCTTCGTATTGAATCATGGCCCCCGGAGGATCGGACCTGACTCGGGATGCCTTAATCCTCCGCCATCGCCGGGTCGTCGTCGGACCCGCGGTGCCAAGTGACCGGCCCCGGCAAAGTTTTATTTCTGCAAGTAATTTATCGCTGCCGATGCGTTTGAGGATTGCCCGGGCTTCGAGATGCCCGAGAGAGAGAAAAAAAAAAAAAATTTGGCCACTGGAAATTTTGGAGAGATCACACGAAGAAGAGGACGTTTCTGGATCCGAGGAAGGTTTGTGTCCGATGCGAATTTCGACGCTTTCTTTCCTGCCTGTCGGGGGGGGGGTTCATTTCCGGGAGATATCCCTTCCGGATTTACATAATCCGCAGCTTCTCGTTCCGCTGCCGGGCTATTAATCATTTTTAATTATTCTTCGCATTGATATAAATCTTCCATCCTCCCGCTTTTTTCCTTGCGCTTCCATCATCGGTTTCTGCGAGGATCGCGATCGGAAAAAAAAAAAAAAAGATCGTGGCTAATGCCTTTTTTCTCCGGCCTTAAGGCAAGCTTCCCAAGCTGGTAAATATTTATTTATTTTCTCCGGGAGGCAAGATAAATGAGCGCGGGAAGATAATTGAAAAATAGAGATTTATCCCGGCTGCGAGATAAGACGTGGTCGAAGGCACGACAAACTCATTTTTGCCAAAATGAGGTGCGACCTTTTGATTGAATTTGATCGGTTTACCTGACATTTTCTTTTGGTATTTGGCCTGGCTCTTTCGCCCTGATTTACGAGTTTCCACCCCTCGGGAACCGTCTTAAGAAATGAATCTCATAATTTAACCGCCTCGAAGTGCAACCGGAATCAGGTCCGGCGCTTCCGAGTTTTCCACTCCATCCGGATAACTGGGACGAAGTCCGGGCCTTGGCAGATAAATATCGTTCGGAAAAGCGGTCGACGATTTTCATTTACGGGTGTTTTTCACGTGCTGATTTATACATCCACCATTTTGACAAAGAGCGTACCTGGAGGAATTAAATTCCCGTTTCCAGTCGCGGTTTATTTAACTATTCCGACGAGGTCTCTTAAGTGATGCTCTCAAAACAAAAAAAAAAAGGGCCCAAAAATAAATTTTCCTTTTCCGAAGGTTTTTTTCCTCCACCCGTGGGTCGACTTCGGCCTTACGGACGAAAGAGTAGGACCAGTTACGGTCAAAGGCAATAATTACTTTTTAGAGGTTGGGCATTTTCCGCGGCGTTGCCTGTCAAAATAAAATTTTTCCCCTGAAAAAAAAAGGGAAAAATTGTTGTTTTAACTTCTTTAAAAGGACCTTACATTGTATTTACTTTGTCTTCTCTTTCACGATATGTTTAATTAGAGAAAATCCTCCTTCTATTTTATTTTTTGTGTTTTACTCTGCGCAGCATCGGATTTGGGGGCCGGGAAATTCTTTCGCGTCCGGAAAAAAGCGAAAAAAAAATTCGGCTCCATCTATTAAGACTAACTTTTCCTCTTCCTTTTTTCCGCAGCGGCACTTGATAAATGACATTTTCCACGCAAATACTCTCGAGGCGACCGAATCGAGGTTGGGGCCGCTTTAATAATCCATCCCCATCATCGGCAGTTGAATGCACTCATTTATCACTCACCGGCCAAAGAACTGTCGAAAGAATCCAGAGGCTGGAACTGGTAATTCGCCTTGAAGCCCTGTCCGGGCCACTCCGAATTGGCCACAAATTCGATGTAAAGCTCCGATCCGGTGGACAGCACTTCCACCTCGGACACCTCGTTACACAGGACCCTGATCGAGGGCGAATGGGAGTTTCTACCATCGTGGACTTTTATCAGATCCGCTCGGTTTAGGCAACTGGAACGAAGAAGAAAAACCTCGGATGAAGCTGCCGCCGGAAAACCGATTTAAGTTCCCGGTTGAGCGCACGGATCACCTCGGACCGAAAACTCAATTCTTCCGCGTCGATTCGACGCTGACAGCTTCCTCGCAATCGGGAGCGGACTCGGCAGAATGAAACCCTGGACAAAGCAGAAGAAGAAAAAAGGATTAAACGTTCATTTACCCACACACTGCGGTGTCGAAGGCACGCGCAAATGCAGGGAGGACAGCAAGGAAAGTAGCTTCTGGTCTGCGGTTGGCGGAGATTGGCGCGTGCGGAAAGCGCATAAATCTGATCAACGGCAGAGGTTGCTTCGGATTTTTCCCATTCCCGTAAAAGCGATTTTTCCCTCTCCCACAACATCGGAATCAGAGTTGTTTTTCGCTTCGGGCAATCATCGAACAGAAAGATTTTTTTTTTTTTTGAAAAACTCTGCCCGTAGAATACTTAAAAAGCCCTCGAAATACCTAACCCGTAATAAAGTAACCTAAAAACTGCAAACACTAGTCAAGAGTCTAATACGCCATAACTTTCGGCTATAAATGAAATTACTGGGTGAAACAGGAGCAAAGTGTGGGTTGTAAAAAGTTAACAACCCCCCGTCCTGCCTCTGCATATTTATTCAATCAATTCGGTTTTATGGAGGCGATGTAATGATCTCTCTCTCTTCTCTTCCCTTTTCTCTTCTAATGAATCGGTAAACTCCAGCGCGAAAATTTTCCAGAGGGCCGTTATCGTAAGGAGCGAATTTTCCAACAAAGAATTCGAATAACGACGAAACAAATTTAAAAATAAAATAAAAAAATAAAATCGAAAAAGAATGAGATCATTATGGCGAAAAGAAAAAAAAAAAAAAAAAGAAAGATATTCAATTCGAGAGCAATACGTAAATAGAAACGTTTTACTTCGAAAAGTGTTTCAAGAATACGCTAATGCATTTTATTGAAAATTATTTCCTCTTCCAGGCAAATATGTTAATAAGTTTCCCCGTTATTTAATTATGGAAATGGGGAACAGAATTCAGGAGTGATTTTACAATAAATTTCATATTATTTCGCCATTCACAAAGTGGCTTTTTCATCTTCCTCTTCGTTCTTTCCAGAACATGACTTCGCTTTTAAGTTCAGCCTTCTGTTAAATTTCTCATAGTCTTGTCGATTTCGTTTTGTCTAATTTAAAAACGGAAAATCGACGCGTTAATCGCTCATATTCGATGTTTTATATGCGCGGAGGCATCCGCTCCGAAGCTTCCTCGTGTCGACGTTAGGGTAAATATCACTGTTACTGTTACCCGAGACCTGCACTGCAGTTGGGTGGTACAGTCAGTTTTTTTAAAAAAAAAAAAAAAAAAAGAAAATAAAACTCTGTCCCACGTCATTTTACCTTCATCAATAAGCACCCGTCATCAATAGGATTAAAACTTTACCTTTCCCGCAGGAGATTCAAACATAAAATTCAACTGGCTTTTATCCCGCACTCAAACCGTAATCAAATACGTTTTTGATTAGCAGATCCTGAAAACTAAATAGAAAGTAATGTGGGTTTCTGCAGGAAATCGAGTTCCCCATTTTCTCTCTTTCTTCTTCTTCTTTTTTTTTTTTTTCTTGTTTCAGGTTGTTCAATCCTCGTGATTGCCATTGTGGTCCCAACGAGAAACCGAGATTTACTTCCGTTCGCATCGAATAACGAGTTCGATGCTCCCGCAGTTCGACGCGAATTTCCCAAGATTCGCGTTCGTTCGACGTTGCACCCGACCATCCTGCTCTCTCCCCGTATCGTTGGGAAACCAATTTCGGGTGCATCACAATGTCGCATCGCGGACAATGACAAGAAGGGACCGGAGCACTCGAACGTCTCTCTCTCGCAACTAACACAGTAAGAATGGCTGCAAATGGCAAAAGCGCCCCGAAATCCGGCGATCGAATATTGGACCCTGGAGATTCGGATTCAAAGAAGAAATCAACGGAACTATGAAACGTGTCGCCTGCACACGCCGAGAAATAATTTTTCCACTCTCTACAATTATTTTCCTCCACACGTGAAACAATCACGACAGTCCGCGTCTCCAGCAGATCCGAATCGGAAAGGATTCCATTGTTGCAACGGAGATTTCAGCAGAAACGGTGTTACCAACTGTGAGAGATTATATCGGAACGGGATCGCAAACGGCTCGACAGAAATGAATGGAACCAACCGACGAATCATTCCGGATTCTCCGATAGATTTTCACGTTCAGGTGATTTCGAAAACTTTTTCCCGAAGCGAAAGGGTAAATGGCCCTAATGGAATTAAGTTAAAATAAAAATAAGACGAAAGGAGGATGTCGAAACAGATTAAAAACCTCTGGCCATTGCTTCAATCTCCGAGATTACGTTTCCCATTCTACATCGTTGTGTGGAGCTTCCGAAAAAATGGAAATGGAAAAGGAGGAAGCCGGAATAAGTTCCGCGGTGCGGTGCGCGCCGTCAGAAATGCGAGAGGGATCTCAAAAAGTGGATTAAAAGCGGGATTTGCCTGGAAATTATGGCAAATCGAGTGGAAGAAAAAAAAAATGCGAGCGGGTTCGGTTGCAAGTTCGGCGGAAAATTTTCACCGAGCGAAACAGCGAAGGAAAGGAGTTTTCCGAAAGAGAAAGCTGCCGGGAAAACGAAAAGTGGCGCTCGGCTGCAGTTATCGATTTCCGAAGACGGTTGCTCGAATCCCCCGGAAGGAGAGGAGGAAAACGCGGAAAAAGTTAAAAACGGGGTATTTTTCGCGATAATGATTTTCCACGAGGTTTTTCCGAAGGGTGCGGGAGAGGGAAACTCCGCTTTCGAACGGGGGGCCGGAGGGTCCCGAGTTCGCAGCCGAGCCCCGGGGGGAAACGAGAACGGACCCGCGAATCCCGGAGGGAGTTCAAGGAGCGCGACGCGATAAATCCAGGAGCCGCTTTCAATATCGGGAGTAACCCGGCAACCGAAAAGTTTTCGGCAAATCCTTTCCGATACTGCGGAAAGCGGAATCCGAATCCGGGCAAACATTGGAAACGCCAAAGTTCATCGTCGTAGGAGGCACAATTAGTTTAAAGCGGGTTTCCCCCAACCGTTTACCCAAAGTTAAACTTCCAGTGTACATTTCAAATAAAAGTAATTATCCGGTATCTCTCCTTTGAGGGTTATCCAGAAATCTTCACGGTACGAAATTCAGAATTGTAAAATTAAATAATTATATTTACATGTTTTCGAAGCGCGGAGAGGGAAATTCCTTTGATGCGTGTTAGCTTTAAGGTTTGGCGCCGTGCAAAACGACGCGTCCGTCGGGCGGGTCCGCGAGTTTTCCGAGGGGTTACCGCGGGAATTCTCGGAAATGTTGCACCGGCGGCATAACTCAAGGTTTGAAGGAGCGACTTTGAGTTCGCGAAAAAAGGGAGCCGCTCCGATTGGTTCGTCCGGGAAATTCCGCCGCATTTTCTTAGAAACATTATGCCGGATGCATAATTCAAGATTTACGGGGGCGATTTTACTCCTTCCGCGAGCTGCTAAACATCAAAAACGAGCTCCGCCGAGGGAGAGGGGAGGGGGTGGGGGGAGGGGGAAAAACGAAGCTCGGATTGGCTAGCCTGGAACCGTTTACCGGAAATTCCGAGAAACGCTAACCCGGGAGAATAATTTGGGGAGCGAAAGGGAAAATCTTCACACGAGCCCGAAGGATTTTTCCCGCATCAAAATGAATTTCCCGCGATGAATATGATTAATGTTCGGCATGCGCGCCATGATTTGTGAGTCCCTGCATTTTTTTTTTTTTTTTTTTTTTTGTCTCCGATAAATGGGAAAAACAAGCGCGCTAAAAGAAGCATCGACTGACGAAAATGAATTTTTCATCATGAATCTCACATTTTCTCAGTTCTCTTCTGAAAGCGCTTTCCGCTCAGATAGAAAGCCTTCGAAATTTATGTCCGATAGATATATATATTGCCTATCCGAACAATAAATATAAAATATAACTGATGCAGATTTGTGATGCGCGAGGCCCATACCGGAGATGGGCGAAGTGCGAAGGCGGAGGGCGAGAGGGAAACGCCAAATCGGGGCTTTCGAATTCGTTCGAGTCAATTCGAAGGCAATCGCCATCGGGGAACAATTCGAGCACAAAAAACAACATTTAAACCCGAAAGGCCGCAGGAGACGGTACCAACTCGATAAACTTCCTGCGGGCCAATGACTGCCCTCGTTTCGAAGCTCCGAATATGCGCCTCTTGGGCGGGCATAAAAATTTGGACTTCCTCCCCCGTAACAACCCCAAAGATATCATAAAGTGATGCAGGGGTTACCTCCCCCCGGGGAATTTACTTCGTCGCAGCATTCTTTTAACGGGCTCGAAGCGGGTAGTCCGCTTTAATTGTGGGCGATTTTTTCTTTTTTTTTTCCATTTTCAATCGCGCGTCGTTCGCTCTTCGAAAGGATTTTCCCGTTGCCGAAGGAATCAGCGGCGTTTTTGTCGGGTCGGCGAGCGACCATCGGCAGCACGCGAAAGGCACGGAAAATCAGCTGACGAGCGGCACGTCACGTATCGGGAGAAGCGAGGCGGAACGAACGTCAAATTCGATTGTTGACAATTCAACCGTGGGGAGATGCGTTACCGGAAATCAAAGAGCGGACAGATTCGGTACCTGCGATGGACGTCAAAGCGGGCTGCACGGCAAACAGAACCCAAATTAAGTTCAAATAACGGGAACGGGCGGGAAATTCGGGTTCGTTTCGCGGAGCGTCCGATCGCGCGACCCGCGGCCCTTTTCGCATTTTCCAGATGCGAAGAGTTTCCGCCGCGCCCCCTTCGCGCAACCTTACGGAGGTGGAGCGTAGCTTGAATCCGAAATTTCGATCGATCGAATTCGAATCGATCACTCGAATCCCTTCCGCTCTGCGTGGGGCGAGTATTTTCCGTTATTTATTTTTCCGCTTTCGCGAAAGTGATAAAATGCGATGGCACCGCTCGAAAACCCAAACGGCGAGAAGAAAATGGCTTCGTTAGGAGGGAAAACGACAGTGACGCAACGCGAGAGTGTCGCTGCGGGCTTCGCGATGCCGACGCAGGGTCGGGAACCTGCACCCGCCATCGGCAGCGTTAGAGGGACGCGGCGATCGAAAAATGAACGTCCCGTTGGAGCGCAGGTCCCGCAGGGGCAGACCGCAGGACGTGTGAAATTATAATTTTTTTAAATAAAAAATGAGATTCGAAAACCGAATCCAAGTTCGTCCAATCTGATGCCGGTCACGGGCGAAGTTCCGAGCATGTAAACCTACCGACGACGGCGCCGAGCGCAATTTCACTTTTACCTCGAGTTCGATTGGTTTTAATCGTTACCTGCACCGACAATGTTCCGGTACCGTAAAATTTTCAACAGGTATTCTACAGTGACAACAGCCGTCCAGCAGAGCTACGGTCACGGCCGCTTTTAATTTAGAACAAATCAAAGCCGCCGGATGATCTGAAAGTTTCATCCGCTCGTTTTGCCAGATAACGGGGAAGCGTTTCCGGTTTCAGGAGGAGCATCGACGAAGCTGCAAAACAGATGCAGGAAAGATCTTCGCCGAGAGCTCCGATCGAAGCTGCGTCGAAATTATTATTATTATAATTTAACCGGAGAGGCGCTGTTCGCGCCCCGAGATATTTTGTCGCAGAGCGGAAAAGTGAATAACGTAGCGCGGAATCGCTTGCCGAGCGGAAGAGGGGAAAAAAAATTTTTTTTTAACCGAAACGACGGTCGCCGTCCCGCAGTTTCCGCTCGGGGAAGGCGGAGCGGGAAGTTGTGAAAGCGACGTCTTGAGCCGGAAGCAGTTCGCCAACTTCGACCTTTGCCACGACCGGAACTCGTACCTGCGTTTTTTTTTTTTTCCTGCAATCCCGCGAAAATTCATTTTTGCACTTTCGGAAATGCTTTCGCGAGAGCCTCAACCGTCGAACGGAATCCGAACCTTGCTCTGGGGGAGGGGGAGAAAGGGGTTAAAGGTAAAGAAAGAAATGCGGGAAGGAGGCTCGCGGAAAAAAGAAGTTTCGGGATCTGGGGAAATGTAAAAAAGACCGGAAACTGGTACGTTTTTTGCTTTGAATCCGCTTCAGAAACTCCGATTACCACTCTCCCGGAAAATCTTTTCGCCTTTTCGTTAATTTTTCCTGTCGTGATGGAAACAACAGAAATAAAGCGTGGAAAGAAAAACCTCCATATCTGCTTTCTCTCCATCTACCAGGGAAAACCTTTTTTTTTTGGGGGGGGGGGTAAAACAACGGCCAAAATTTCTTTTTTTTTTTTTCTCTCAAGCGTTCATTTTTTTGCAGATGAGGAAGAGAAAGAAAGGGATTTCATTAAGGCCGTTTCGAAAATGAAACGTATTAATTAATTTTGAAAGTTTGCACGGGAAAATTAACGTGGCAGAAGAAAGTAAGTATCGCGGCAAATTCTGATTGTCGGTTACCTCGGAGATATGCGCACTTAAGAGAAATCTGAACTTGAACGAGTTGAAAATGGAAGAGAAAAGCACAGCTTTTTATTCAATTTTTTCATTCAAAAAAACTTTTTTTTTTTTTTTAATAAACTAAAATTTGCTTTGGGCTCCTTTTTTTTATCGTGATATTTATGGTTCTGAAAATGTCGAAAAATAAATAAGAAAACCAATTTAAAAATTAATTTTACGTTTTTTTTTGTTTAAAGTTTTATGATCCGAGTTGTTTTTAAAGCTTCGCCTTGTAATGTTCATTGGTTATTGTACGTTCTAAACAACCAAATCTGCATATAAGCTACTTTTTAAACTGCTTCGGAGGTGAAACTCCTGTGCACGACATCGTTTTACTATGTGAAATCTTCCCTTTCTCAGCAAATGAGTTCGATAGCTGCATTGTGTGGGGATGAAAAATGGATTGCGAACTCACCTAAGGTCTCCTTTTTGTAAGGCCACTTCCTCAAAAACAATTCGTATTCTCTCTTTCAGTCTAGCTCTGAATCTATAGGCGCATTTTATGCTCTTCGGATAGCTTGAAGGGTATCTCGGCGAGTAGAATTTCCCGTGAGTCAGGGAATAGTTGGAGCTGATGAACTGATAGTCGCACATTGTCCCGGGCAGTTTCTGACCGTTTGTCTGGAACAATCCTGGGGGAGAGATAAAAATAAATAAATGAATGAAAACGCTGATGTTGCGCAAGATTGCCAGTTGCACAAGCCCCGAACGGGGCTTACAATAGGGCGGGAAATGATTGTCACAGTTCGATTTAATATTAATGTCCGAGGAGTTGATACATCGAATTAACTCTCCTTATATGCGGTTCGAAGCTAATGGAAAAGATCTCTAATCCACCGTCGGAGACATCACGAGAAGTGGCATGGGCTCTAATGACTGCTGCACAATTTGAAGTGAAATATCCCTCAAATCCTGAAATTTTCATTCGTTGATTTTTCTTAAAATCGAAAAGCAATGAAATTATTATTATTTAAATCAAATTTCTGTTTACATTCTTGCGGCGGAATTACTGTAAAACAACCATCACGAGAATTAATGTAAATCTCACAGACGAATGGCGACGATTTGACGTTTTCCCGGCGACGCGGCTCGGGGGTACTCCGCCGATTGTGCTTTAACAGTTCGCAACTGTCCACGTGTACAATTTTTGGATAAGCAGTGTGTCGGGGTGGTAAGCGCGAAGGAAACGGAATTCGTGCAGAACCTCAAACGGGTTTTTCCCTTACGAAAACCTCTCAACTTTCCCAATTGCTTTCCGTGGAAATAAACATTAGGTGAATGTTTTGGATGAAAAATGTAAATGGGAAAGTAAAAGGTAACACACTAGGCCAATGGGAAAATTTATTCATGAGAAGAATTAGTGAAAAGTATTAGATCTTCGGATGGAGGGGAATTCACCCGCGAAATTATCAACTCTGGGGAAAAGGCCCGTTAAAAAACATTTAGGGAATGCTCACGGCAATAATAATAAAATATACTTTGGGACATTATTCATTTGAAAGAAAAGGATATTATCTTCAAAAGTAGATATTGCGCCAGAAACTACTTTTTCGAATCGTATTTTTCCCCGGTTATGTCTTTTTTTTTTTTTTTATTTTTCCTCTTTAAAAATGAAAAAAATGTTTACAACGGAAAAACTAAAAAAAAATATTTAAATCTCATACATTTTTCCACCGTAAACTCGATATTCGTGGATTGCGACACTGGTCAGTGCAAAAGGCGCTGGAGCTTTTCCGAAGTCGCAACCCCCGGAGAAAGAAATCCGAATAAAAATGGAGAAAAAGGATTTCCCTCAACTGAATTTCGCATTCAAAAGTCCCAATATGGAGGAGGCCCTTCTTGTGACTGTAAACTTTATTGCTTGGGTCATTTTGATGATCCTTTTCCAATTTTTTCGAAACGTTTTTTTATGAGTGCAAATTCTAAACTTGGAAAACTACAAAGACGCCATCGTGAAATAAAATCATTATCGATAAGCATTAACCCATCTGTATGGAAAAACTGGGCTGAAAGACTGGGAAATGGGCACAGCTTTTATAGGAGAGGCCGTCAAACGCGGGAAAAACCATTTGGTGCGCGAACGGGGCTTTCCCATCAGGGGAAAACTCTCCAGTTATTGATGAAATCTCCAGAGAAAAAAAAAAAAAGAGGAGAAGGAAACTAATTTGAAAGTTTTGAAACATCCATCGGTCTTTTTCCTACGGATGATGGTTTCGGAGGAGGATCAATAATAAATTTAATCTTTGCAGATTTTCTTAAATCCTATCTCCCACCTCTTTCAGACCGAATTGGCTATCATAATGAAAATGAAAAATTCTATCAAATCGCTTTAGTTTATATACCGCAATGCATTCGATTCAAACATTTTCATTGTTTTATTTCCTTTCGACTTTTATCGTAGTTGATTCGGGAAAAAAAAAAAAAATATCCTGCACACATAGTTAGTTTTAGACCGTTTCTGACAACCGGTAGACGCATTTGGACAGGACAGCAGTTATAAAAAAAAAAAAAAAACCCTAAGGAGGGAAAAAGTCCCATTATTAATTTATTTTCCTACAGAGGAGACCAGGAAAAAAAAGTGGGGAAAAAATCTAACAAGAAAGAGATTAAAAAATAATTAGATGGAAGTAATCAGGAGTTTGAAAACTGCTGGGAAAAGCAACCCCTTAATGTAGGAGGGTTGAAAAAGGAAAAACGGGCCAGCTCGTCATCCATCTACCCTTAAACTACGTAAACACTGCAATTAGACCGAGTACTGTTTGCAATGTTAAAAAAAGAAGAAAAAAAAAAAAATAATAAACTCCATTTTGATTTATTACTGGGCGGGTGCTGGACGACGAGAAAGGGAAAAAGCCAAAATGACTGTTGCCGACGAACCTTACTTTGGCAGTCGAGCTGGAACTTCCGCAAAACGCTTCATCATTCTGGTGCCGCATCCGTTTCCGGTCCAAACGCTTTTCCTTCGTCACCGTAAGTCATTACATTCGGACGACTATCGCGACGAGTGCCGAACGGCCTCCGAAAATTGTTCACGTTTGAACCTTTCTGCCTTGTGCGCGGGGCATCTTTCGTTACTCGACGAGAAATTTTCCATTTTTATCCGTTCGCCTCGCCCTGACGGACGAAGAGAAGGATTTAATGAACTGAATCCGTCCCCTTCCGTCAATCGTGGATTAGCATTTAATCCGATCTTTTCCTTTTGTTCGTGCGCTTCCGGACGCTCATTTTACTTTAAAGATAATTTTTTTACATTTTCACAATGCCCCCATTCTTTTCTTGGGTACGAAACTTCCGCCGACCATGATGGAAGTAGCGGATTAAATAACGAAACAACAACCAAAGGGAAGCGATTCTCAATTAATCGAGGGGAGAGGGTAGAGGGTGGAAAAATCGAAAAAATCAAACAAGTTACGGACGGAAATTGCCGGCTGAATAACAACATTGGACTCGAATTTAAATCGAACATTCTACAATTTTATTCATAAAGTGTTTTGCACAACTGATTCCCACTCTTATGCGCTGAGCCATTATTGATACCATAAACTACGTGGTGGGCATAATAAAAGAATTATAAAGAAGAAAGTGAAGACCTTCTTCTTCAGTATATATGAAAAAATTTTAAATTGTATTTACTTAGGTTAAATCTGGACATTTGTCTGTGTGTCTATCCGACAATCTATGCATTTTTTCGTTAAGAAACCTGTATCCGAACTCAAAGTGTAATTTGCGACGGCTGCATCCATTTAAAAAAACTGGACAGTTTCTTACATTTGCAATGTCTCTGATACACAGGGTATAAGAATATACCAGACTTATAATAAATTAGTTTAAAGTACAATTCTCTTTCCAATGAGCGGTAAAACAGAGAAGGGAAAGGGAGGAGAGAGAAGGGGTGTGTGCAATCCATGTTGAAAACGTCCCGGGATCGGTCCAAACGGCGCTGACTGTACCTGGATTAGGTATAATGCCTAAAATTAGGCCATGTTGGTATATATTCGGCTGGACGTTGTAGTCGATCGCATGAAGCTAAGTGAATCTTCAGCGTGGAAAATTATTGATCTTTAAAGAAAATACTGGCAAAGGCTTATCAAATATAAGCAGTTTTTTTTTCTTTTGAAACCTAACTGTAGACGATAGGAAAACGATTTTTCATGTAATTGCACCGTCGGTTTACCACTTCAATATGTCTTTTCGATTCTTCTGATGCGTTAAACTTTTACTGAATCAACGGTGGACGCAATAATTGAATATTATATACAATATATATATATATATATATATGTATTGGGTGGAAAATTCTATATCCACCTTCGACCAAAAGTTGTCTTTTTACGCTTTCTCAACTGCAACTTTTCCCCTCAAGTACTTTTTTCTTCACGAACCTTCAGTTAGCCTGGGTTTTAATCCCAGAATTCATGAGATGAAATTAAAATAAAAGGGCGAGAATCTTAAAAATTTCAATTCATTATAAAAGTTATTAGTATAAAAGACTACGAATTATTAAAAAAAAAAGTATAAAAAAAATGGAGTGCTTAGATTATTACTATTATTATTATTATTATTATTATTATTATTATTATTATTATTATGTTTTATTATTTCAAAAGCTCAGGTTTAAATTTTTTCAATAACGAGAGACATTATCTAGATATTAACGTTCCCGGAGGCTCTCGGCATTTTTGAGATATCTCCCTGTTTGAACCAGGGTTGGATCAATGTTCTTTTGCCGAATTCGCTTTTTAAAATTATTTAAAAAGTAAATATAAAAAGTCACAGGCGGAGAAAAACCAATGATGAAAAAGTAAAGGAATGATCTTCGGAGAAATTTTTTGGTATTTTTAATACCGAAAAAGTTCCAAGTGTGATTTATGTGAAATTGGCGTTTTGTTGTAAAGAGAATTTAATTTTAGGCTGTTCACTTGGATTATTCCCTTTTGTCGTTAAAAAGAAAGTAAATTAAGAAGCTAAAAAATTGTAATGATATACATTTGCAGGTAACCTACGGCAAAAGTCAAAATTACAAAGATGTCGTGTGTATATATATATATATATATACCTAATGAAGAGAAATATGACACTGACAATTTTGACAGGTTTCTGGATTTTTTTTAAGCGACAAACTAAAGTAATTGCGAAATGAAGACGATAAAAGCGTAACCGTATAAAAACATTAATTTTTTTCATAGTCAACGTAAATAATTTGTAAGCATAATATTATTCCGTTTATTAATAGTTGATTATTAAGAGCACAATCACTTTTTCATTAAAGCGATGTCAGTTGGTAACGTGTGATTATTTTAGAGGGGGCCAAACTGAAATTACCCCCCGCGATTATTTTTGATATAAGGAAAACGTATATTACATAAATATAATAGGAGATATAATGGTATAACAGGTAAACTTATTATTCGATTATATCAGAAACTAGAATCGATGCTTCCTTCCGCCCCGTTCAACACAATAAGCCATCAAACGCAGCTTTCTTTACTACAAAAATTTTCCCATTATTAAAAAATAAAAAAAAAGAGTTCACCATAAATCGAGGGGAACAATAAACCTGAAATTTTCCACTCATTTTGGAAAGCGATTCTCGCCTTTTGAGCCCGTTGAATTTTTTTTTTTATTTGTATTATTTATTATTCTCGTAACTCATATTCGTTCACACCTAATTTAATAGAATCAACCATCATTATAAAGGAGCTTTCCCGGCTGGAGTTGTCCCGATCCTTTTTCGTCGGGAGAAGCGTAAATTCAAGGTTTTTATACTTACGTCTATCGATGAATCGGAAATGGCCGAGAAAGCCGGAAGAATTGCTGGAACGTTTGTCCGTGTGAAACTCGAGGACGAGACCAGGCCCAGAGGAGTAGAGCACCTGGGGGACGTCGGCTATGCCGCCGCAGAGAAGAACGGACCACGGAGTGTACTCGTTTACTTCCGGACGCTCGAGGTGGAGAAAGATTTTGAGGAAATCGCCGCGAACGCATCTGCGAAACAGAAACATCGCCCTTCCGGTGTGAAAAGGAAAAGGATAATTAAAAATAAAAGGGCGAAATCGTCGCTGGGGACCAGGCAACTTCCCGGCATCGAGATGAAAGCAGCGGAAAATGAAAAAGGTCCCAATCGGGCTGTTGCCGAAAACCCGCACCTTCGGGGGCGAAAGGTTCGGGAAAAAAGGCCCGGGATTTATGGACAATTCACGCGGTGGATGAGCAACGAGGAAGGGGTGAATCGAAACTGAAGAAGTTTAAGAGATTCTCCCCGTCGCTTTTATTTACTGCAAAATTATGCTGGCAGAGGGAAGGGAAAAAAAAAAAAATTTTTTTTTCTTTCTCTTTTTCAGTGGACACTTTGTCGGGCACTCATTTTATACGCGGGGAAGAAAGCAAGGGAAAAAAAAAAACGGGGCGATCGATATCCGGGAAAGCAGAAGACGCGATTAGTAGATTCCGGAAGGCTCTCCCAGTATACCTTTGTCACGAGCGGGGAAAAAAAAGACGGGGATTTGGAAATTTGATCCCTGAACCAGCTATGAATCCGGGAATGTCCCGTTTTGAGATGCATTTAAGGTGAAGATTGACTGAAAAAAACCTTTTTCGCTCGCCGGAAAGCCCGACCACGAGCTTTCGCCTGCGCGTTAGATCGAAAAATCCAATGGCGAAAAAATTAACAGATGAATCGAGGAATAAATTCAAATTTATCCTTTGGGAAGGGAGAAAAGGCATAAAAACGGATAATAACGACTGAGAATGTGAAAAAGTTGAATTGAGGCGAGTAATTTAAGTCTCACTCGAGTAAAATATACAAGAACATAACACATTTAACTCCCCAGATGGATCACGGAAACTTGTTTAAGTGCTTGAGCAAGTGCTTTAAACTTCAGCCCCTCCGAAAGTTCTCTATCAAGAAAAAGGGCCTCAAATGTAGCTCAACTCACGGTTAGGAACATTTTAAAGGAAAATTTACCTTGCGTAATAAAAAAAAAAAAAAAAAAAGGAAAATGTTCAGGTTTTACTGTTGAAAATTGAAAATTTAAAATTTTTAACTGTAAAAAAAAAAAAAAAAAAAAAAAGGAAGCAAAAATAAAAACAAAAAATAAAAACAAGAATAAAAGGGAGTAATGAGTTGAAGCGACAACAATTTTAAATTCTTCTTCACTTTTTCACATATAAATAAAACCAACTGCAATAATATAATTATGTCGTGAATCAAAATTAATTCAAACTACTTAAAAAAAAAAAAAAATGTTTTAGAATTTTAAGCAACAGCCAAAACTAAATCTGACATTAAAAAAAAAAATTTCAAAAATTCTTAACCGTTAAAGGAATTTTTAACTTCAGCGACGTTCTCTTCTGGGATAACTGACCGAAGCAAAATATGGAAAGAAAAGAATACAATCTCCTGCTTAAGTGGAAGGAGTAAAACGTGAAAAAGAACAGAATTTATTACATTCCCGCGGGATTCGACTTCAGCCAAGAGCATCAAATATCTTCGAGTGGTGCTTAAGAACGATTTTAATTTTCATGAACAAACGCACCACAAGCACAATCGAAGTGTATTAAAAAGATGGATATCCTCGCAAAGCTCTCTCATTTCAAACGGGGTTCAAAATGGTGAGAAAATAATTTTTTTTAAACAAAACGGACCGGTGCGGTACTTACAGCTAAAGTATTTCCTCCGATGAAACAACCGAAGACCAATTTCAGTTTGCTGATCACGAGCACGGTGCGGGCGACGCCACCTTCCGGCACCTTACGCGCGCCCGCGGCGTCCGTAAAAGCTTGCGCGAGACTCGCGACGCCCGATCCTTTGGGCTTAACAAACCAAAAATTCGCGTTGTGCTTGGAACAACAAAAAGGAAAACGGGACAAATCCCCAAAGGAGCGCTAATAAGCGATGCGCGTTGCAGATTTTTCTAGCACGGAAAAAATTTTCTTCACGATTTTCGGCTCCGCTTAGGCGAGAGTCGATTTTGCTGATTGCCCGAACGGTTTTCCGTAGTCCGGCCAAGCTTGCACGGAGGTCGACAGCCGAGATGCTTTGACCCGTTCACTTCTGACCTGCAAACGAAGCCTCTGACGGATCACGCCGACGGTATTTATAATTCGCCGAGGCAATCGGAGCAGGGATGGGACATAAAAATTCATGTCATAAACCATAAATCATAAGACGGAAAACTGATGCAGGCGAAACTCAATCCTGAAGCCTTCCCAAACAATTTTCCCCCGTTCCAGATATCCGCAAAACTTTTATTCCTCTGTGCTGGTAATTTTTCAAATTTTTTGCCTTTAGTTTTTACGTTTTCACTGGCTCTATTTTAGCATCATGCAAATGTCGAAGGGCCGCGTTTTGATGTTTGAACGGCGAACGAAAAACGTGAATATTTTTCAATTTTCATCAGTCGGAGGCCTTCAAAGGAATCATTTTAGTTTTTCGCTTATTCATTTCGAATTATAAATCACATCCGATGGGTAATCTGAAAGTAGCACGAATGCGGGACATACATTTGAAAAGAAAGGGGAATTTGATGTGAATTTTTCAGCGCCGAAATTGAAAGTGGATTAATATGAAATGATATCGCGAGAGTGATGAGAAACAGCGGGCTATGCCCAGTGAAAATTCATCCACTGAAAATGACAGCAATTAAATATGAATCCCTGCTAAATGTATCAAATATTGATGAGACGGTCGGTATTCGCAAGCGAACGGTCATACGTACAGAGCGTCATCGAAAATTAACACCGAGCCTGATTTGCTGAAGGAATATTGCCAACATTTCGGTTTTTCCGGTGATGTTTTACGTGATTTAATTCTCAAGTTTATAGTTTTTCAGCTTGTCGCGGTCGTCAGTCGTTCACAGCCGCTTAACTCGTTGTTGAAGTTCGTTCAATTCACATACATCTTTCGACCGCGTTCGGCACTGACATTTCGCGTTCGCTCTCAATCCCTCAATCTCAAACAATCCATCCCCGCAAAATAAATAAAGAGCATGATGGGACGAGAGAAAGCCTTCGCCTAAATTCTTGGGGGTGTCTCTTCGCAGGATCGCTTAATTTTCGACTCGAGAAAATTTCCATGTATAAATTTCGGTTATTTTTTTTCCCGTAAAAAACGAATTATCGTGAGCAGATACGAGGATGAGCGGCACTGCGGCAGGGAGGACTCAAATAAACGATGAATGATTTGCAATTGTTAAGCAGTTTTCCAGCGGTTTTCCATCCAATGCTTTCCGGAATGGTAATTGAAATGAAATTTCTCCCCGCAGGTAAAAAAAAAAAAAAAAAAAAAAAAAAAAAAAAAAAAGAATGAAAGGACCTGGAATCGCGGAGGCTGCAGTGGAAGCAGTGAAAAATGTCTCTGTCTTCTTCACTTCGCTCCTGTGAACTGAATTCTAATCGGATCGTTTGTTTAACAAGAACGTGGAGGGAGAGAAGACTCCAAATAGTGGCGGGACATCCCTGAGAGAAAGGGTAAGATCAGTGGCGTAATCAGAAAAAATCGTTAAAATTTTCCTCATTAATTCGGTGCTAGACGCCAGAGGAAATGTACGGAGGAAATAGCAAAATTCAAGGTAAGCCGTTATTCATTCAACAATTGAGCTTTAATACATCATAACCGGGAACGTATTCAAAAAATTCGAGTTTGAAAATTCGAAAATTCGACGCTAAAACCCGTGATGTTTTTGAAAAGAAAATTGAAATATACGTTCGAAGAGGTCTCCTAACTTCCATTCCCCGGATTCGTATTTTTGAATTTTTTACGAGTCAAAATATTTACCTTTTCCACCGGTGCTTAAGAATGGATCTTTTGGTATATAAAAAGTAAGAGTTTCCCCTGGATAATACTCCCAGGTTCGATATAAATGATGGGATTATCATATTTCTTCTGGTCGTTTTTTTTATTTCCTCGTATGCGACCCGAGAGATTAGAAGGAAGGCACCAGTTTTTATATTTTATCCTTTTCTTTTACGTTTTTTTCAGAATCTGGACGCGGCACTGAGAGGAAGCAAGGCCAATATTGGAGAAAACAAACGGGCGGTAGGGTCGCTGCGGCTTGAATTTCCGATGACGGATGAGTTTTCCGATGTTTAAGATTTCCAATGTTGATAGAAGTTCGAAGAGTGATTCGCTGATTGATTAAAAGAAAGCCTTTTACTCCGTTTTTTCCGATCTCCGCAAAGAGCAAAAACAAAAAAATGAAGCTTGCTGTTTTTAACGGCAGATCGAATGGGAAACAAAACCGGGAGAAAATCGGTTTTCCTTTGAAGCAAGCACAAAGGAGGCAGAGATCACACGATCCTCCTTACCTAATCATCCTTATGAGTAGCAGCCGCAAACGGGAAATGCGCAAATCGATTGTGTACATTTAAGATAACATGTTCAAGCAATTTACGCTTCCTTTTGGTTGGTTTCCCAATCGGAAGGAAACGCTGAAGCGCACCTCCGATGCATTTAGATCACGTAAAGAAATACGTTCACTCGCAAGCCCTTGCGCACGGGGAGAAAGAATGGAGACTGCGATCACGACCCCGGTGCAAGATAAATTTATGCCGAAACCTGTGAACGAAAGCGCACTAGATCTGCGCCTGAATCACGTGACATCAAAAATGGTTGCCGTTAAATTTTCAGGGGTAGAAGCCGCAAAATTTCGGGCCCACATTGACATTTTTCAACGTCAACCGCCTCTCACCGTACCTGAAAATTTTATTTTTGGCGCGAAGCATTCCTGGATAAAGCGCGAGCACAAAAAATCGCAAAAGAGGAAACGGATATGGTTTCCTTTCCGAGGAGGGATTGATTTTGCATCGCGCTTATTACCGAGGGTGATCCTGTGCCCCGTCAGACTTGTTAAATTTTTAAGATCTCCGACCGGCTAAGAACGCAGCAAAACTTCAAAGAAGACCGAAAGATTCTTCCGTGTCTTTTCGCAATGGGAGATTCCGCAGGAGAGCCGGCGGATTCCTTGCCGAAAATCTGAAGAAAATGCGTTTCGGCGACGTGAAAAACAAGAGTGGAAGCGGGACGGAAGAGAAAGAGAGAGGAAAAAAAAAAAATAAAAAGAAATTTGTTTTTCACTTCATCTCGGGACTCCACAGTAAAGGTTTCAAGTGTTCTCGCCCTAATCCGGAGAAAGGTTTCCTTCGCCTCGGAAAGAATTCCGTTGGAAAGAAGTTACCCCGCGATCGCTCCCTCGGCGACTGTTATTTTTTCCGGAACCGGCTAACGGAAAAAAAAAAAAAAAATATATATATGCTGCTTATGACAGACTTAAAAATAATGAAACGCTCTTGCAACGACAGCGAACTCTTCGGCGAAAGGTTGAAACTCCATAAATCTGTCGGAAAGGTCGCAAAGTTGAGTTATGACACCTCGGATTAAATTTGATGACGGCGAAGGCTCCCGCTTCAAAAATTTCCATTCCATCACAGCTAAATTAAATGGAATCGCTTGCTACATCGATAAATATATGCACACGGCTGACGCAATAAATTGTTTGCCCGCGTGCCGGCACGCCGAGGCTCGGAAAAGGAATCGTTTTGAGGCACCCGATCAGGTACGGAGAGGAATCCGAAAACAAAAAAAAAAAAAAAGGAAAAGGAGTCTTTATTCGGAAAGAAAAAATAGGAAAGAGAGAAAAGGAAACAATTGCGGGGACTAAATAATGAAGATGGAATTACAAAGGGAAGGTTTCGGATCGAAAGGGGAATCGTTTAAATATTGAAGTTAAGAGGGAAATGGATCCGAAGGACGAAGCTAACGACCGGAAAATTCAAAAAATCGAAAGTGGAAGTAAAAAAAAGTGGAAGAAGTTCGGGGTGACAGATTTCTGAACGCGCTCGGCGGGAATACGCACGGGAGGGGGTGACGTCATCGACGGCAGAAAGGATTTCGCCTGCGACCGCGTCATCAATATCACGGAAGATTTCCCCGCGCATCAGAAGGGAAAGGGAAAAGTTTCTCCGGGAAAATTTTTTTCGGTCATGCAGTTTTTATCGTCTGCCGTTCGGAAATCATTTTCCGGGATGATACTTCGCTTTGTCTAAAAGACAAATTTTGTTTGTCAATGTTTTTTTTTGCCGGGAATATGCGCGGCGGCCACCTCGCAAAACGAACTCGCGGGCGATTCGCTCGGCACGCGAGCGTTCGGAGCAATTAAATTTTCCGTTCCCGGCTCCGTCGCGCGATACCTCGCGCGGGCCCTTAAGGTTGGCGCCCTCGCCGGATCCGTAACCCTCGCCCCGCGTTCGGAAAGGCTTTGCCGCCGGATGTCATCCGCCGGAAGGGGGCTCTCCGGAGGGAAGTCGGGTAAATTAACGTCGGCAAAAGGTTATCCCCGAGAGGTTTTCGTGGGAGTAAATTTTTCGCGTACGAAATCAAATTTTCGAATCAACTTTGAAAAGTATGGAGCGCATTTTTCGGAAAAAAACAACTTTCGAAATTACTTAGGAAACTTTTGCCTTTTTCCTTTTCCCCCGCCTCGTCTCCTCCCCTTTTTCCGTCCTCCCGCCCCCCCCGGGTCTGCGTTTCCCTGCTTCGCATTGCATTCTGAAGATTACCAAAACCCCCGGAAAAATATCTGGAATTAGCCTTCGTGTATTTAAAGATATTTCTTTCTGCAAATCCGCAACTTCTTCCACTTCTTTTTTTCCTTTTTATGAATTTTCGGAGCCAGTTTTTATGTATTAAACAGATCAGGGCTGGGGAAGGATTAAAAAGTTTCCAGGAGAAATTGTTTTTTATTTTTTTTCCTTTTTAAGGATTTGAGATTTAACTTGGGGGACGTTTCAAGACGGGAACGAAGAAAAGCGTTTAACGTGGAAGGAGGAAGAAGGGAGAAATTTCCCGCGCCAAATTTGATCATATCCCGGTCATTCTTACCGGATCGCTTCCCATCCAACCCACGGGGGAAATACGCGACCGAAATTATTATTTCCCAGATTATGATTCTTCGGGAAAATCTTTCTTTCCGTTGACTTATTTCGTAAATCTCACCCGAAATTTCTTACCCGCCTCTGACCCATTAGAAAACGGAGGAAAATTTTTGCGTTCTCTTCTCCGGGAGAAAATCGGGAATGAAATTAAAAAAAAAAAAAAAGTAATAATAATAATTCCGGAAATACAAAAAGCCAGTTTATAAATTTCGGGTAACGTTTCGGGATTCGCCCGCAATCGCTCGTATTGCGGAAAACCGAAAAGCGTTCCCTGCAAGATGAACCCATTAAATTTTCCCGCTATGATCTGCTTCCCGACTGTTCTAAGTCCGCCCTTTTTCCTTCTTTCCACCCTGGGGTGCATCTAAGTTCAACTGAGCAGTCCGCCTGCCCCCAGGTTTTTCATTTTAATAAAAAGTTATTAACATGAAAAATTGGCATCTCGCATTTAGAATAAGCGGAGAAGATCGGATCTCGGGACGGGAATGTTTGAAAAGGATGAAGGAACGATTTTCGAAATTCCGGAGATGAATTTTCGTACAACGCGAACTGTAAATTTAATGAAATTAAAAGAAAATGAGAAAGATTCAAATGCCTATTACAGGGTGTGGTTAGTTTGTAATGTTAAAATTTTGTTTCACGTCCTTTTTTAATGTTTCGCATACCGGCGATGACCTCTTCTGATACCCGCTGCACATTCTTACGAACGCGATAAACCCAATTTTGACATGTACAAAGAAGATATACCTCGCTCCAGCTACAAAGAAATAGCTGGCCCGTTATTAATGGAGGATAGTGGGGCCGGCTAAAATTTACAAATACTCAATTTGTTTAAAAAAAATAATAAAGATTAAGTTTTTCCCCTTGCTGAATTCGCATTACTTTTTGCTGTTCGAGTGTGACCTGTCGTGAAAATTGCGGCGTTTAGTTTCCGTTTAAAAGTTCGGTACACATAAATAAAAATTAAGAGGTGCCTTGAAATTGATGGGATCAGCCCAGATTCTCGTGTAGATGGAGATTACATTTTCCCTCTCCGACCAGCCATCCCTCGGGGGGGGGGGGTTATAAGAGAATGATGAATGTTCCTTCGAGAGAGTGAAGATGTCGATAATGGTAATTATGGACCACAACCGCATTCGTCCAAGAGTGTTGGTTTTTATGATTTTGGCAAGAATTTGGCTTCTATATGGTAATCCATACTTGGCAGCAGCATCCCCCGCTCCTGTAGGGTTTTATTTTACATTTCCGGGATATAAAAATCACGGCAAGTACTTAAACAATTATTTCGGGATGTCGGAAAAACGAGGCGCACGAGAAATGCCCGCATTCTAATGCCGTTTACCTGCATGCGACCGACGTCGAACCGCGGAAGAAGCACGTTGAAAGCGGTGCCTTACCTTTCGCTCGATTTGCTTTTTGCACCAATATTAACATTCCAATTGTTTTAAAATGTCTCGTTTTAATAAATGATAAATGCATGCATTTAAGTTAAACGCATTTGCTCGGATTGCGATTTGAACAAACTCGCGACGGGAAAATGCATCTTCGGCCGCCGACGGAGCCGAAATTCAGTCTTTCTTTCATCTCGCGAGTTATTCGGCCAAGGAAGATAAGAAAAAGCTCAGGTTTTTCAAGAAACTGCGACAAATCAAAGCGACGCCGGTCGATGCCCGCGAAAGGAGCTTCATAAAGACCCGGGGGAACGAATGAAAGAAGGCGGCCGCTAACAGGTTCATTCATCAGTCCCGACATTTCAGCTTCAAAGGATGGAAGCCGTGAGGGAAATCCGCGCTGCGAACGTGATCGGGATCGAGAGAGCGTTCCCAAATCGGAATTAGATCAACTCCATTTTCCAGACCGAAAACTAATCTCCGTACATTCATCCGAGGGACCAAGGATTTCGACGGGGGGGGGGGGGGAGGGCGAAAGTAATAAGGGGCAGAAAAATTCACCCTAAATAAGGAACTGCATTAGACGTGAGCATGATTCCGAAAGATTAACTGCCCTTAAGTGATTGCTTTTCGTTCCTCACCCCGGCGGTTTGATTTTCCCGCTTAGCACGATCGGGGCGCGAGCACACGGAAACGGAAGTTCGATGCGTCCTTCTCTCCTTTTAACGTGGCGCAAGTTCCGGAGTCCGCATCCGGCGAATTTTTTCCCTCGTTTTCCACCCTTTAAAACCCAGTCTTCGCTCTAATCATTTCTGACGTTATTAAATTAGGAGCAGGTAAAAATAAAATGAGCGGGAATTAAGAATTTGTCCTGATTGTCGAATCCGGACACAGCAGAGATGTAACAGCGCCTTTTATGCAAACGTATCCATCGACCCTTACTGCTTTAACTTCTTTATTAGATTTCCGTTTTGAGGGTGGAAACTTTGCGTTTTCGGTTATCCGAAAGCCGCTCTCGCAAAGAGGTGAAAAGTTTTCACCCCAATAAACGACGGTGGCGGGTTTCACGAACAAACTACAACTCCGCATTTTCCCAGGCATTAGTCTTTCCTTTGAGTAAAAGAATTACCCCACACACTTTGAAAGTATGATTTTTTTTTTTTTTTATATGATATAATAATGGATTTGATCTTTTAAAGGGATGAATTTCCATTCGCTTTCACAACGTGAACCTTTTTTATTTTCATCGAAGAAAGGGAAAAATCGCCGCGCGAAGGAAAAGAAAACCCATTCAGAGCTTTTCCCTTTTTTTCTTCCTTTTATTTTTTTTTTTTTTCCATGTCGAATACACAATAAGCAAAAGGGAGAGAAATAAAACTGCTGTCAAGGCGATGACCGCAAAAGTAGATCGCAATCAAAAAAAGATTTTCTCTGGAAGGTCTTTAAACGGCCTCTTCCTTTTAATCCGGGATTAGACGAGGCTTTTTCCAGCCGAAAACTTTAAAAGTGTAAAAATGAAGTTTTCGCGGTGAAAGCCTCTCCTCTGGAATTCCCGATGCGGTACCAAGCGCCGGGATATTTCCCGCTAATGCCTTTCCCGAATCCCCCAAGGAGGAACTTTTTCCAGAACTTTACGCCTTTGCTCCTTAAAAAGGAAGTCGTAATTAAATTTTCCCTTCTCAATATCCGCTAATTTGAGTCCGTTAAAAATGTGAACAAGACCGAGGGCATTTGACACTCGCGTACGCGATGCCCCGCGGTTATTTTCCACCCCCATGTTTCCACTCGTGATTTGTCAGATCCCATCCCCCTACCCGAATATTATTAACCTCGGCTGAGGTAAAAGATTTAAAGAAAAACAAACCCTCGGGGATCGGCTACGGTGAAAAGGTTTTGAACGGGAAACTGAAATGTTTACCATTTTGCTTCAGCATCACGTTTTACGGAAATGGGTTCTCGGTTAATTCCTCTTTTCGCGGCGCAAAGAAAAATTCTCCGCAACCTAACTCAAATTCCATTGGGCTTCGCAATTGAAACACTCTCGAGCGCGGCCGACAGCCATTCGCGATTTGCATGACGTGGTCAGCAACTGCGCGGCATTTTCGCGTCCGCCTCGTTATTTGCAAAAAGAAAGATATCATTTTTAATATTAAGACGTTAAAATATGGATCTGCATGCCCGGGCATATTGAAAATCTACCGATTCATATTTCCCCTGGGAGAAAGGTCGATGGGCGACAAATCAAAAAAAAAAATCCAATCTTCATAAAACGAACAACAGGGAATATAAAAAAAAAAAACGGTACCCCCGAAAACATTTTTTCTGTCCTTTTCATCCCCTACGGCTCGCCCTCACAATCGGAGTTGCCCCTCCATCAGATCTCCTTTGTCCCAATTCAATTCTTCTTTTCGCCATTTTAATTCTCCCATCTCTCGCCTCCTTTGATCTTCTCTTGATTCTTTTATTTGAATTTCATGAGTTATTTTCGTCACAGAATTCCATTTTACCAGAAGATTTTCACTTGTCTACTTGAAGCCATAAATCATTTTCAATTCGTTTTTCTTGAGAAACAGTAAAAAAGGAAAAAAGGGAGAAGAACAAGAAGAACGAGAATGAGAAGCAGGGGAGAAGGCGAAAAAGACGGCAAGAGTTGCGCGCTGCAAAAAGGCGGAAAACATCCTTTCGGGCAAGGGATGAAAGCCTAGCGCCGGGGGCAAAAAAAATTAGGCTTTTCTAGTATTCGTTGAAAAAAAGTTTTTTTATTTTATTTTTTTGTCCAACCCCTAGATCGATGACTCTTTTAACGTTGAAGCTGAAAAATGACTTTTGCTTGCCCCGGACAATTTTACATTTTTGAAAGGTGAAATCACATCCGGAGATTTTACCGGCTCCGGAGCACGGAGACGGGCTCTTGGATCGTCCGCGATTTTCGGGGGATCGCCAGAAGAAAAAAAAAGAAAAATGCCGACGCAAAAACGATTTTCCCCCGGGCTAGCATTTACTCGAAATCTTTCAAACTATCCGAGAAAAGCGGAGAGAAACTGCTTACGCATCGCACGGGGAAAGCTCTTTCATGCATTGTGCAAGCCGTGCCCACGTCCCGTGCGTGTTGACAATTTCAAATTGCCGGCTCCTCGCTTGCGGATGTAGCCGGATCTGCACGAGGAAAAGCGCCGCGAAGCGCAGGGCAACGAGTCGAAGCTCTCCCCAACCGGAGGAAGGGCAATGCAAAGTTTCACGCGGAATGTTTCGGAGAGAACTCAATGAGTCGATCCGTAAGGACGTGAAACAAGGGAAAAGCAGACGGAACAGGAAAACAATTTAAGCCCCAAAATTGGAGCCATTAAAAAAAATTTAAAGGTGTTTGCTTTTCTCCGTGGTCTTGAAAAGGGTTTTAAATCTGAATTTAACTTTCCCACGCTTTCCCCGATGAGGGGGGTGGGAAGGAAGTAATTCGAAACGTATTTCACTATTACCAAATGGAAGGGGTGGTGCTCTCATCCGTTTTTCTGCCATTGCCCCTCCCCTCGCTCCTCCCAGCCCCCCCCATTTCCCGTTTTTCACCTTTGATTCGAAGAAGTCAATGCCACTAATGGAGGCGCAATTAAAAATGCTTACGAGCTTATGACGAACACCCGCCCACTCTTCCCGACCGCAAATATGCGGTCGTCACCGCTTATTCGCTCGTCACGGGGTGGAAAAGATTTTCGCCGGGGCTGTTTTTCGGTTAGAATTAGTCGTTTCGCCAGTAACACGCGAATTCGTACATCGCACCGGTTCGCTCTGGCATGAAGTAACCGACGTTTATAAGGCGTAAAGCCTTCGCAGGAGGAATTAAGCAGAGGAGCGGATCCAACGGCCGGGTCAATAATCAAAGTATTACAGCAAAGCGGAAAGCAGATAAATAGGTGTTTGGTGCGGATAACGGGTGGGGCTTTCAAGAGGGGAGCGAAATCTCCCGAGAGACCATCGTAAAAATTTTACGAATTTATAGAGCAATATATTAAGGGAGGGAATAGCAATTCTTTTCCCAAGCCCGTGCCCTCGGTGAATGAAAATTCAACTTCTCCTCTTCCTCGGGGAGAACGCGGGAAGCACGGGAGAGGGAGCACCGATGACAGATCTTAACGACATCCGGGAAAAAGCAGTGGGAGCGTGTAAAAGAATGAGTTATTAAAATTTAATGACCAATCCGGCGAAGACGATAAAGATGCATCAGGAGCGAAATAATCATTGGAAAACGGTCGAAAGGTGTCGCGGGAGCTAAAAGGAAGGTATCGCGCGGGTGAAGGAAAAGGCTTCGCCTCCGGGGAACCTCCATCGAAAGGCTGCAGCATTTGGAAATTGTTGAAAATTTCCCTTGCAGCCTCAGAACGACGTATTTATTCAGATTAACAACTCCGGGAGAATTTTCTTCGGTTTCCTCCGGTCGCAAAACGTCGCGGGGAGAAAAATTTGCACGGTCAACAAATCGCAGAGTAAAGCTCCGCAAGAAAAGCTTTGCGAGTTGCATATTCCCAGGGCGAAAATTCGTAAATTTTAATGGATTTCGCGAATACATTTCCAGTGACAAGTGCTTTAATAATTTAGGCAATTCCAGCGCCATTAATTGTAATGAAATTAAGCTTTAAATTTCTGGGTTTCAGTGGGGTAAAATGATTGACTAATCCGTTCGGTATCGAGGAAGTTAATTTACTGTGGAAAATGTCTTGAGGATGAAAATTCCGGGGAGTTAATTAAGGAAATGACTGGAAATATTGGGAATGGCAAGTAAAGGAGGCCGGAGGATGTGACAGACTGCTGATTTTCCTTACACACGCTCCTAAAAAGCGGATAATCCACTGTTAATGTGCAACAAATAGATTTAGGAAAAAAAAAAACATAGCAAATTTTCTCAAAAATTCAACTGAGAAGTAAAAACATGAAAACCTTTCGCGGGATTAAAAGTAACAAACGGAAAAGAAAAACGACGTTGCTTAATATTCAGACTCCACAATTTTTTCCAAATTTTGTTTCTCCACCGAAATAACATAAAAATTCATATATTTCATTCACTTTTATTATATACATACATTTCGCTGAGGGACGTATTTTTTTTTTTTTTTTCTTCTATCATTTTCCACTCGGAATAAAAAGCCGCACCTCGCTTTTTCTCCGCCTAACCGAAAGTATTGTCAACTGCTGATATTTATTGTTTTGAAATTTAAAATTTCATACGCATTTCTTTTCCTTAACGTATCAGCTGAACACGAGGAGAAATGTAACCAACTATTTAACATGAGTGGAGAAACCGCTAGGAAGGAAAGGGCAAACATTTTTAGAGTTTTCCGGGGAAAATAAATATATGAAAAGAAGTTCTTCACATTCTCGCTTTTTTCTGAAGCGGGGCAGAGAACAGAAATTTAGCGTCGGCGAAATTTTTAATAAAATCCATAATTTTGGTACGCCAGAAGGGAGGATTTTGTCACAGATTTGTTTACCCGCGCATTGCGCCACCTCCCCGGAGTGTTTTCCTTCTGCTTACACGTACCTCCGGAAAATTCTCGCTTTTAAAGAGAAATTCTCGTTTGTTTCGTGCCATTTCCCCGATTTTTTCAATGTTTTCAGTTAAAAAAAAAAAAAATACAAAATCTTCGGAGGAAAATTTGTCTTTCTCCATCCCTTATCTTCCGATTTGATTTTTAAAACCAATTCCATAACATTTTCCATACTATCGATAACGTTGCATAAACCAATATAATTTCAATCAATATTGATGCACGTCTGATGTATCACTGGAAGTGTGCGCGGTCGCACTCGAAAACTGGAATAGAATTTCCCCATTCCAGACGACAACGTACCGCTTACCTACACGAAGTGCATCGGTTCGACCGTAAGATTTACAACGAGGATAATCTCGGAAAAGTAAAGGATTTTCTTGAGATTATTTACTGTTTTGTGACGAGTTTGGGTCTACTCTTTCCGTTGCTAAGACCAGTTTTATGCCAGTTGACGGGACAGGAAAATGGATCAAGTCGAGAACTGTCTCGGGAGGAATTTATGCTTTTTGAGGAGCATCAAACTCGTTAAGAATATTAAGTACTTGGGTATAACTTCGGACATCCGTCCGAGGTTTTACGAACAAGTCAAGTATGTTTTAGGTCATGCCTGCCAGGGCTTTGAGGTTCCACGGTCGACCGGTCACTCTCAATTGCAAAATTTCGTTCACCAGATGAAACTATATATAAAGCAATGGATTCGAGATTGCCGTGACTATATATTGTGCCAACGTTGTGGATCGATCGTCTGAGAAAGGCGAACAGAAATTCTGTTCTTTTTATTAATCAGTGTACGGCTTCTCTGCACGTGCCAGGGGCAACAGCCAGCGGTTGCCGCTGCGTCCTTCTTAAGCCGCTGCGGCTGAACACGTTTTTCCGCAGCTACCGAGGCAGTCCCGAGTTGGGCCTTTGTTGGTGGATCGGAAAATTATCAACCTACGCAATACCGCTGCGGCGATTTCCCGTTTGGGACACAACAAAAATTTTTGAATGCGGCAATTATAGGTGCGGGACAGCTTTCCGAGTGGTCGGTTTTCGCATCGGTTCTTGCAATATTTGGCGATCCTGGTTAAAGCGAAATGTTTTTTTACTCGCTTTTATAGATAATTGCCTGAATATCGCGAACGCCTTCCTGAGGCAGTTGGTTGGTAGTTCACGTGTTGGGAGGACTGCCCTCGTTGTTACGTTCACAGAAACTCTCCGGGAATAATGATAACTTTTACGATCTGGCCTAGTAATTCGAATCGCGGAGAAGTTATTAAATTCCTAACGTACATTATGCCTCTTAAACAAGAAACTTACAAGCTTAATGTTTCAGGAAAACTGTGAAACTGCTCGTATTCCTGCTCCTCAGTCGGACGTCCGAGGTATTAATTTTACTGGTTTCATAATATGTGTTTTTGCTATTGCTTTTTCAGAAACCGAACTAGATGTATTGCATTTTTGTTTTTTCTTTTTTATCGGCGTTTTCTTTTAAAATTTTCTTTTTTTTTTTTTAATTATAACATTATGTTTATAACTACTTCTATATTAATGTTTCGTGGCAAATGGAAAATAAAATCTTGTTTGATCGGTCGTCGATAAGCCTTTGGTAAAAAACACCGATCAGTTCAACTGCTTAGTTAATTGTTCCTTCTGATATATTATTGTATTTTTGCTTCCGTTAATATATTCCACATCTTAGGGGATTAATCTGAATCTGGGAAATTGAAAAAAAAAGTTGCGCGCAAAACCGAAGAAAAGGATGAAATATAACGGTAGGAGATATCCCTGATGGTTGGGGTCCAAGTGCCGTAAATCCTGGAGAACAGCCCGGCGTCGTGAAACAAGTGATTCCAAATAAGAAATAGCAAACGGAATTTTGCATTACATTTTAACCTTTGAAAAATTTCCAAGTCCCTTACTTTTTTGAGATAATTTTCCCGTGATAACGTTCCGAACGAGAACGCTTCGTCCCTCGGGAGAAAGAGCAATTCTTTTAGATTAACGTACGGAGATCAGCAAATGATGCCGGCTAAACTTCATTCACATCAAATTCCGTTTACAGGTTTACGAGAGAAGAAAAACCGCTAATAAACGCGTTCGGAGATGGAGATACATTGTGATTAAGGAGAGTTTGGGGAGCGAATTTTTACGTTCCAGCTCCCGAATTATGAGGCTCGAGCAACTGGACGAAGGCCCTCGCGCAGAGGTAAAATAAAAAAAAAAAAAAAAATCATCCGCAAGGGCAAGTTAAAAACAATCATTGCGACTGAAGAAATGTACGGAATTCCATGAATAATGCAGGATACAATAAGGAACAGCAAAAATGAGGAAGCGACAACGGGAAGGAGGCGAAGGAAGAAGAGAAGACCGTCTAAGGAATTCCGAAAGGACAGAATGTACGACGTTCCGCAGAGGTGGGAAAAGCGTTCCCGGTGGATAGGGAGATTAGAGGGAAAAAGGTTGACGAGATGCCGTTCCATTTCCGCACGTCACAACAAGAAAAATTGGTTTTTGGTGGCGGAGAGAAAGGCGCGGGGAAAAGAAAGGAACTGACCAACACATTCTCCGAAGAAATATGTTTCGGAAATACGCTTAGAATTCCTAATTGAACGAGTTTCTGGCACTCTCGAGCAGTGTGGGATGAATGAACGGGGAGACAACCACGTCAGTTGCGAAGAAATCCATTTCCCATCAAGAGAAACGAAAAAGGGTTGCAAAGATCGCAAAGTATGGAAATGGGATTCAGGTTTCCCTCAGGAAGATATCAAGACAAAAATGCCAACAAACGTGACAACATGAATTTATAATAATAATAATAATAATAATAATAATAATAATAATAATATATAAGCGTTGTTTTAAAAAATTCTGTTTTCAAACGCGATGTCGGACATTTTTTTTACTATGATACAATGCACTATATTAAAATCATCATATAATATGTGCATATGTGTATAATATTACAACAATACCAATACTTAATTACAACTCTACTACGGTGTATGTGGGTGGTTGGCTATCCTTATGTGAATGTGAAAAGAATGAATCATGACTCGCCGACACCAAAGCTAAAATCCCAAATCAAACCAGGTACTTCCACGTTTGTCCCTAAAGAGGGAATTTTATAAAAATCTCGATTTTGTAATAAAATAATTTAGACCTGTTTTTTTTTTCTTCCGGATCGGGTTTATTTTCAATAACTCGTAGCAAATCACAATAAATATGAATAAAAAAACTTATGTATCCACACATTCAAGCGGGTATATGCAGTGCAAGTTGCGTCGTCACGCATTGCATTCGTACGCAGATAGTACTGTCGTAGCGGAATGATTGATCCCTTGAGGGGAAAAGAAAGGGTTTTTCATATATAAAATACAAATTGGGATGGAAAACATTTTGATAAAAGGAAATGCCAGTAAAATGCCATCGGGATATTTGAACGCATTACGGGCATAAGCAAGCAGATGACGGCAAAATGGATGAGAGAGGAAGATAACGATGCCATTGGGAAAAACCTCAGGGAAAGTTACATATATTTTAATGATGCAAGAAATATAGATAAATTTATCCACTTATTTAACTTTATTTTCATTTTTTATTTTTTATTTTTTTTTACTTCTTCCTGATTTATAAGACCGAAAAACAGCGATTTCTCAACGTATTTTCGAAATATATGGGCAGTTACGTAAATTCTCACGAAGTTATTTTACAAATTTTTGATGCATATATATATATATATATATATTTTTTATTATTATTCTTTTTCTTTTCAGCTTTATTTATTATTTTGTTAACAGCAAAGTAATAAGGAGAGATTTTTTTTTCAACAAGTACCGAAAATTATCTTAATCTGCATTTTCACCGAGATGAAAGAGACAAAATTTTTATTACTCTTCGGTCTTTTTATTTTTGTTTATTTAGCGTTTGCACCCCGCCATTTATGTGAAAGGTCCCGCGTTACATCTCTTCAAACCTGTATAATTCGATTTCGCTAACAAAGTTTGAACTGACCTTTCTCCGATCCTCACCTGAGGAACAGTACTATCGGAGATGCATGAATCAATTCCAATAAAATAGTGAAAACAGTGATTGTATGATATGAAATCGATGCTAAATATGACTTCGGATCAAATAATAATATTTACAAAAGAATATTTTGTTGAATTATTTCCGATAACAGACGAAAACAATCTTTTACGACAAAATTTCTTCATTAAGGTACACACACACATATAAATATTTTTTTTTTTTTTGACATTTGCACGTCTTTTAATGAATGTATCAGATAAAACTTTCTTTTTCTTTTCCGGAACATGCCCGAATAAGTCTGATAAGGATTCTGAAGGAAACGGAAGTAACTTTCCGACCAACCTTAGAGTCCTATCTTCAGTTTACGGTCCGGCGAATCCAAATTGCGAAAGACTCCGAAACAAGATGTCTCAACCTAAGATTCTCAATCTCGAACCTTTTTTCAGGTTTTTTTACCGCCACAAAAAGAAGAATGTTCCCTGGCTCAATTAGATAATTCCCTTTACCTTCATTATTTAAAGTTAAGATTTTCTGAATGTTTATTTGTCAGTCAAAAAAAATTTTTTCTCCGGCTTTCCCGTTTAACTTTTTCACATACGATATACTGAAGAACCGATCTTAAAAACCCCATCATCCTTTGCGAATGGAGCCCTCCGATCTCGATCTTCAGGAAAGATTTCATACCCCACGTATTTTCGTTCCACTCTCAAATGTAAGTCTAATATTCCTTCGTTTTTATCCTCTAACAAGGATTGTATTCCCACAACAAAGTAACGTTATAAATTACACATTTATCCGGATTTCGGTGTATCAATATTACATAAACGCTTGTTTTTAATGACAAAATTTCCCGAACTTATTTCACATTTTCGTTGGTTGGGTTAAAAATTGAAGAGAAACATTAAAAGGTATCTATCCAACTTATGGAACCGTAAAAAGAGTTTTGAAGAGGAAACATTTTATCATTTAGAGTTTGACGCCCTAACCTATTTTGGGCTTGTTCTTCGGTGGCAATACCACGAGATGTAATAACCTCAACCTCCAATAAAAAAATTAGTCCAATAAGCACGTATAAATCGACCGAAATAAACCAAAATGGGAAAATAATCCGATTTTCATAACTGTCCATTCCTTCAAAGTTCCCTTAGCCGGAAACCATCTCCTCTCACTTATTCCGCATAACTATTTACCCACTTAGTAGGCAATTTTAAATTTAAAATTACAATTTCAAATCCCGAAATACCGTGATTCTGTATCCCATTTCCGTGCTTACTTTTTAGTTTTTTTTTTCTTTTTTTTTTTTTTTTTTTTTTTTTTTTTTTTTTTTTTTTTTTACCGAACCTGAGGAAAAGAAAATTCCCCTTGGTTTCCCTCCTCCTTGCCGGGAGATTTTAATTTAAATTCCGGGGTTTTCCGGAAAAGAAAAAAAAGGGAAAACTTCGATTTTCGGAGCTTTGGGAAACGTTTAACCGTCGGGGCGAAAGGCGAATTCTTCGCCAGCTATTGAAAATTTTACCTTTCGCAAAGCGAAATGCCCGGAAAACCGATTCATTTTCCCGAATTCCGATTTTAATTTCTTTTATGAATTTTCCGGCTAAACACGTGATCTTAAAAATAATTCTTGGCATTAAAGAGTTTTTCTTCTGCCGCCGCTGATGAGAAATTTTCGACTTCCAGTCCAGTTTAAACTTCTCTATTGCTTGGTTAAATGGATAAATAACTGCATGAAGCATCCTGTTTTTTTGTTTATAATATCATTTATCCTTAAAATAAACTTTATGGATGCCTTTTTGTTCCCACATGAATAATCCTCAATTGTCCTTTCTGCCCTTAAAATTTTAATTGAACAGCAGATTCATAAATGCTTAAACATAGATTTTATTCTCACTTTCTGACTGTTGCCTTAAATTTCTTTAAATAGTGATTAAAAAATTTGTTACTTATATTACTTGGTTCGTATTATGATATTTAAAATTTAAATAAATCCATAATTTTCATTTAAAATAATTTTAAATTTAAATTAAATGGAAAAACAATACTTATTTTGATTTTAGTTTTTCGGAATTTACATCCATAAAAACAAGAATAATATGGATGATGAAATAAGCAAAATATAAAAGACTGAAGTTTATCTTATTATTACACTTATGAAAAGTAATATTTAAATGTTACATTTTAAAATTAAAACTATGAAATAAATTAATTTTTTTGTTTCAATTTGAATAATGATTTTAATTTATTTTAATACATGTTCATTTACAATAGTGAAATATTTATAAAATTATTTACAAAATATAAATTTAAAATATTTTTAGTTAATGACTTGTATGTCATTATTACTGATATTGTTATATTTTATGGATGTAAAATTTGTTAGATTAGGTTAGGTAAATGAATATTCATAATAATTTTTTTTTATATATTAATTTTATAACTCTCCATTGCAATTTCGCTTTTATTTATATTTTTATTACAAAGTAGATATGTTTACAATTTATTTATGTGGTAAAAGGAATGCTCTATATTAAATATAAATGAAAAATGTGTGCACATTTTAGTGATTTATTGTATAAAAAATTTCTAATCGATTATTATGGAAACATGAAATGCCTGAACTGCGGGAATACGTTGACACAATATCGATAGCGATTCATTTCACATTTTAATATAATGTGAACATAATGTTCCGAAATTACTTTCTTATTTATTAAAAATGAAATATTGTATTAAGATAATTTTACAAAACCACAGAAAATGTTTGTGAAAACTGAATAATAAACAACAAATAAGTGCTTGATATGACAACGTCACATTACAAACGTTTCCCACAATGCAGAGAAATGAAAATAGTTCTTTGTGCTTAATTTTCTCTCAACAGGGATTTGTACTGATTTTCACTTTTTCTTTGTAAAATCGGAAAAATATATAAAATTGCGGATTATGAATTTAAATGTTACGCGAGACACATACTTAAAAGTATTAGGGATGAGGGAGCTGCATTTACGATTATTACACATTCTCAAACCGATCTTGATATCACAATATAACACATAATATGCTGAAATTTAAATTTTCGAAATGATTTTAGCGAAGCTCGCGAATAATAACGCTAATTCACTCGGATATTATATCTTTTACTTAATGAATATCCATGTTTCGGAAGTGAAGATCTGACAGTACAAAAGCTAATAGTCAAATACAGCAGACGTCTCTTATTCTTAATAATCATCATTTTCCTCTTTCCTTCTTTTAGTGCCTCGACCATTAGTTGATTAAATGAAAACTTTAGCATGATGCCACGGGGCAAATTACTTGTCCTGACTGCGTTTTAAAGGATTTGCCGGCAGCACCGATCGCCGATATTGAATCACTAAAAAATTTTTCACCTAAGCCAGTAAATTTTGATCCAATGCCTTTTTTCTTTTTCACGAACGAGAGCTGTGGTCTCCAGATCGCAACGCATTTTTCGGCGACACACAGACGGCGTAAATGGAGAAGTGATTTATTCTGCTCAGGGGGCAGGGGGATGAACTTTGCTGACGCTGAGATTAACCCAGAGTAAATCTTTCTGCCCTTCATCGTGCCGATGATTTTTTTGTTTGGGAGGCTGCGTTCTTTACGGGAGACTCACCAAATTCCAAATTTTCCCACCGTCGGGGAGGAAATACTCTGCGGATATGGCAAAAAGGGAATAAAAACCGGCTGCTTAATTAAAACTGCTAAAATGTATTTTCGTATCGCTGATATCGGGGAGGAAAGAATCGTTTATTTTCGGTGTTTTATTTACTGATGTGAGCAGACTTTTGATAACTCCATTCGCCCTCGCAAACTAACGAATGGCCATTACTGATGTATCATCATTTGAACCGCTTGACCCGATCCTCCCCGGGGATTTCTACCCCTTTCAACCTCATTCACCTCCCTTAAATATCCAATTCGCGACTATGAACAATAACTGAAATACTACTTATTCAGTGGGTTCCAACTGTAACGCGCACATATCAAAGCGATGAGAGAAGACACCAAAAATTTTAATTTTCTATATGATAAATATTAAAGGTCCGGTATTTAAAAGAAAAATTTTTTAATCGAGAATTCCATCTTAATTGTATATTATCGAAATCAATGTTATTCAAAGCTTCAGAATTATATCTTGGTATACGTCGTGAATGGTTGCCAATATGCTCTACGTTATCAAGGTTATTACTTCGTAATGTCTAAAGCCAGAAAAATAATCCAAATTATTTATCAATACATGGATCAATAGTAATAAGATTGTATATATTCACACATCTAATTATATATCATTAATTATGACACGTTATTTAGTTTCAGGGCTTCGACGGATGATAGAAGGAGCAAATCAAAACCTAATTTTTATCATATCGATCAGGTCAAATTAACGCAAGAATATATTAAGCCGCATTCCTAATCAAAAGCGTATTTTATTTTTCGATGACTAAATAAATCCTCGGGGAAATTTTTGAAGCACTTCTACAAATACCAAGCTTTTCAGAAATTTCGTATTCGCCTGAATTAAACCTTGCTCTTTTGACCAATTCTCTTCTTTTCTCGTCGAAAAACTTTTTTTAAACGAGCAGAAAATGCTTTTTTGCCGCGCAACGCAGCTAAATCTCTTCCCTGACTTGTGGATAGCAAACACTCAGGATGTTGACAGGGCCGAACAATGTAACATTACACTCTCACAATCCGCGAAGCAATAAATAAACAATTTTATATCTCTTTCTTCTGTAATGCCAGACAAAATATTTGGAATTTGAATGCCGGCGATGAACTGAAATTTTCACGTATAACTCTCCGAAAATTCGACTTCATCGGGAAAGAAAGCGAGGGACAGGAAGGTTTTAAAATCCGATGAAACCTCATCCCTGCAGTAAACAACGACCCGGATAAATAACATGAGACCAGACGTCACCAGTGTAAATGTGACCGAAACCTCTTTGATGTGGAAATCTGATGCGAAAACCACCGCTTATAAAAAAAGATTTTCCGGATTTTTTTTGCATGCGGAAGAATCCACTCCCCGAAAGGAAGCACTTTTAAACGTTGAAAGCAAGAGAAAGAAGATAATTAAATGATAAATCGAAAATTATCCGATACAAGGAGGTTGCAGCAACAGTTTCTTCAGCGTTTATGGTTGGCACCGTTGATTTATGATGCCCGTTTTTTTCTATCAGCGCTGCGGAATATTCAATTTGCCCACTTGCCGTTGGGATTAATACCGAAAAAATTAATTCCAGCTATTTTACGGATTATGGAGCGGAAAGCGAAAAAAAAATAAAGTGTAGAATTTTTCTTTTGCTTTTTTCTTCCTAAAAATCGAAAACGCGGGCGCTCGTAGCCGTTCGCCAATGTTCTTTTTATTCGAGGTTCTTTGTTTTTTTTTTTTTTTTTTTTTTTTTTTATCCAGCGAAAATAGAAAAAGAGAAAATCCTTGCGGGGAAAATTTAAGATAAACGGAAGAAACATTTTTCCCGCCTCCAGCTTCTCGAATTCCTTATCCCTCTTAGATATATATATATATATATATCTACGCGGCGTTAATTTATGGTGTGGGACCTACATTTACGTCAAAAATTTTACAGTGGCAAATTTCCGTTGCCGCACCATTGACTCTGCGATTAACAGAGGCTTTGAGACCAGGATTTCGGAACCTTTTTCCTTGAACCCTTTCCTAAGGAAAGCGTACGTGTGAATGTATGTTTTAGAACGGGAGAAAGAATTGGGTTTTCGAGCTTGTGGGGAATTTTATGTCTGCGCCGCGTGAAATGGAAATATCGATTGAGCTTAAAACGCAATTATGTCAGACGAAATGGTTCAATTAATCATTAGATTTTGGGTTTTGAAAAGAATTTATTGTAAAAATAAGAAACGACGCGAACACGCAAGGAGCAGTGAGTGAACTGATGCCATTCCAAGCAAGCGGCTCCTTTTATACTATTTCCTTGCGCATGCGCGACAGTGCAAGAAAATGGCGGAAGCATTATAAATCCGTAAAAAAAAAAAAAAGAAAAAATTAAAAAATATTCCGAGACCTGGCAGTTTCCGTTTCCCGTCACATGTTGCCACAGCAGATAACCGGCAAATTAAACGTCAGAAATGATTTCCAAAACGGGGGACAGATAATGCAATGCTACTCGGAAAAAAAAACTTTGATGCATGACACGGACGAATGTTTCAGTTTTCCGGTCCGGGAATTTCCATCAGTGAACGATTAATTAAAATAAAACAATAACAATAATAAAAAAAATCCAAATTAAATGCAATTTACGATGTCCAGAGGCAAAAAGTTGTTGCCCCCGACTGCTGACGTTCATGCTTGATTTCAACAAGTAGTGGAGGCCACCTCCACCGGAGAAAATAATGAAATACAAACAGTTGGAGCTCTGCCGCCAGCTCCTGCGGTTTTGCCGCAAGTCAGGAGTAGACCGGTCCTCTGTGAACCTTGATGCGGCATGTGATATGCTATTAACCGACGAGATTTGTTTTTCTGCACGCAGTTTACCAACATCAAATATTATGCAGGCTAAAAAGCGAAAACGCATCTCTCAACGGAAGACGTTTTCGGATAAGTTGCGAACGGATTTGTCGCCCGCGTCGAAATCTGTATTGTGCGACGGCCATTTAGACACGGAACACATCAGTGCACGTTAAATCAACCGACTCTCATTTCATGATATTTATTCGGGAAATTAGCTTGAGAGGATTGGCAAACGGGAAATTTAGGACGAAACGTACAGCAGCATTGGTTAAAGTTATAACATGTGTCGCTTAATTTCCGGTTATTAGCTCTTAAGAGCGCTTTCCAACCTCTCCAAAAGTTAATTTAACAATCGAATCGAGGCTTGTCACCATTCGCAGCGCGAAGGAGCCTCAGGTAGTAACTTTTAACAAAGCCGCATCCAAAACAATTTCACATCCGAAAAATCATTAAACGGTCGAATTTAGCGAAAATAATTGCGTTATAACCGAGGCCGGTATTGTAATTTCCGCTTGGTGTGAAAGATTTAAATCGATGTGAACCTTTTTTGGAGATAATTGCGATTTAAGGCACTTTTACTGAATGCAGAATTTACATATATATATAATACGATTATTCATCCGTTGCCTAAGTGATATTTTTTTTTATAATGACGTAAAGCATGCATTTTGCTATGCAAGAATCTGAAACTTACGTATTATTGAGATAACGAAAACTATTTGGATATTACCATGTGAATACAGAAATCATCTGTCGAAAAATTCCAATTTTGATCGGATGGAATAAAAAAAAAGCTTACGCCCGATTTTAATATAATATGTAGTAATCACATAGATAATAGAAATTTTTATTTTTATTTCTTCATCTATTTTGGGGATTGCCTCCGTCGAATGGTTTTTTTTTCAAAAAATTTTTACTTAAGGTTTTATTTTTTTACGTTCAATTTATACGATTTCAACGTCGTGAGCCGTGAACGGAAAAAGAAAATATAAATCGACAAATGTAACCTAAAAACTTTCAAAAACCTTCCTTTTGCCCTCTTAAATGCAAGTAACAGTGCATTATTTTACTTTCTTTTTTTTTTTTTTTTCAGCAGAAGAATAAACATTTAAATTTCCGATATCTAAAATGATTTTTTTTTTCTTCTCACAAATCAAACGAATTCCCATCAAAAACACGCTGTGGCTGCAGAGACGGACAGGTATGTGCGTACGTGCTTGCGCTTGTGCGTGCTGAATAAAAATTCATGCTCCTTTTAATTTTCCTTCCGACTTCCTTCAAAACACTTTAAGTAAAAGATCTTAAAGCTTTTTCAAAGGCAAATGCCCCGATTTTTAGCAATCCCGAAGCTTTTAACCCGCAGAGAGGCAAGAAGAAAAAAAGGTTCAGCCGTATAATGGATTAACGGAAGAACTTTTTTTCCATGGTTGAGAAATCGATGGAAAAAAGGAAAGGCGCATGGAGAAAGATATGTGGCGGGGATGCCTGGAGAAAAGGACACACTAAAATTTTTGTGTGCTTCCTTTCATGCCATCAAATGGGAATTCAACTGGAAAGTTTCTTTTATTCTCCATTCAGCATTTGATTGGTTGAGCTTCCGAAGAGATGAAGTTTGAAAATAGAATTTTTTTTATGTGTTATGTATGATTTCCCAGATTCATTTTACTTTACATAGTTTCAATCAAGGTTTTTATTTTTTTACCATATCCCACTCGGAAACTTGATATTTATATATATACTGCATACAACATACGTACACGCATACCCTCACAAAGTTTAGGTAGGAAGACTCTGTTATTTCACTGTGAATATAAAATAAATTCATTTTGTTGTTGACTTGATACCAAAATTGTTTTTGCTATGCATTATCTTTCGAAAAACGGTTCAACAAAAAATGTACACGTTATATAATTTATGAGAAATTCCCTTTGGTTTAATATTTCAGAATCATAATAGTCGTAAGTGAACGGTTAATTTATTATTTTACAACAACTTTGATTATAGATTAAAACAAAATATATAAAATAAGCTCTAAAAACCAATCTTATCCATTTGGAACAATTATTTTTTTCCCGGCATCAAGATAAATTCCTTAATATAAAATTAGTCGCGTAATATTCGGAAATAACGTTTACGTTCAGTAATGGGAAACGTTTTCGAAAATGATAATGTTAAAGAAGATGAAAGGAAGATAAGTGCTTTATAGGGTTTTAACGACAACGGATGCTGTAAATAATAGATTCAAGATGGAATAGTTTAGGTTCGTTAAAGTTAGAAGGAATTGTTTTCAGGAGAAATTGACAAAGAAAGGTTCACCCCTTTCGTCGGAATATGGAATGAGAGAAAAGTGAAATGCTGTCGGATCGGGGGGAGGTGACAGAACGCGAAGAGAACAAGGCTGCTATAATTATTCGAATCCTTAGCAGGAGCAAAAGAGACGTCAATATTGCATGAAATGCCCGTGGATTGCCCAAAGGGTGCAGGATTTGTATAACATCGCGATATGACTTCGGTATCGTGGGGTCGGAATTTGCATATCAACCTCAACAACCGGTTCTCACAATGAATTGCAGCAAAGCGGAATTAAATTCGAATCCCCATCTATAAGCTTTGCCAAACCTAAAGTCGACTTTGCCGAACCGAAAAAAAAAATGTCCTTATGCAGTTTTCTACGGCGGCAAACCTCATCCGACACGTCAAAACGAAAGCAACTGATGAATTTTCGAAAGTGACAAACCAAATACAGCGTGCCACCGCAAAAATGCCACGAATCCACCTCCTACCAAGTGCCCCTGCAGTAAATTTATCTTTCAATTTTCGCTGCGGCAACCGTATCTGTTGAATAAATCAGAAGGATAAGAAAAACCTTTGCGAATGTAACGGACGGAGAATGAGACGGGGGGGGGAAGGAAAACCAATTCTTATTCCAAAATGCCGACTAACAATGGAAACGATTCCATCTAATAACGGAAATAAAACTTTAAGGTAATAAGGAAATTAAAAAAGGAGTGCGAATGATGACGGAGAGGAGGCAGCGGGAAAGGAAAGATCAACAACCGGGAAATTAAGGTACGCGAGCCTTACCAGTCGATCGCATAATTTAAATTTCTTCCATTTTAAATGTCCCTTTCCGGATTGATACCGAAAAGAAAGGTAAATGAATTATCATTTGGGAGAAATGGCTTCGTTGAGACTTGTGAGGTATGAGGGAAGAAATAATGGAATCATAAGTCTGAGGGAATTAATCCACGTTAATAATTTGGCAGAAGACCTATTGCTTTTATGTATCCGAACAATGCAACCGTTAAAATATGCCGTCTTTCCGCTATGAAATATAGAATGCGATAACTTTACACTATATCGGTACGAAACATTAGGAATTTTTAACAGGCGAATGCAGAGCAATAAAAGTGAATACTCACATTTAACAATACAATTGTCAATCACTTTTAAATAAATAAATTAAAAACTATCCGCTCACATTGCAAAAATTTAAAAAAAAATGTATGTTTCATGAAAATTATATTTAAAAATGTGCTTTTTCAAACTGCCAGGAAAACCCAAGCAAAATGAAAGCCATTTTTGAAAGATTTTGCCAACTGTTGAATTTATACTTTATGACAACGCGCATGCGCGAATTACAACTATTAACAAGAAAATACATGAGAATACCAGGAATTTAACTCGCTATTTGTAACAATATAAATGGCGGAAAATTCAAATTTTCAACGTTCACGATTTACGATTTGTCATTGGAATAATATTAACAAATATGATGTATTGAATGTTTCTGATTGTTTTTCAAAGATATTATTATTATTATTAAATATTTCATTTTAGGATTGAAAAACAAACTTACAATTGACTCAAGTTAGTGGGATAAATCAAAAGATTGTAATCCGCCAATTGCGAAAACGGGAGAAAAGGATTTATATAAAAAAGATATATATATATAAATAAGTAATTTTTGTTTTCGATAGAAGGAAAAAGTCATTTATGTTTCTCTGATGCGAGTTTCCGCCATCAAAAATTTCTCAATCAAAACGATTCCCATTTTCTCTTTTTATTGCTCCATGTCTCGTAATTTTCCAGCTCTTTTATATAGATTTTATTATAAAATGATCCGGGGAAATGAGACAGGATATAAATGAAAATCATAAAATTTATCGTACTTAACGCAAAACCTTTCGCGAAAATATGGTGCAATTAAAGAGGATTTCCGGGGGTGGGAGAGGAGCAAAAAAAAGGGCGAAATCCCGAAAAAGTAAAATTGGGAAATTGCAAATTTGAATGTTTTTGAGTCACCGTCAAGGCGTCATTCCCCGCGGCTACGTTCCCGCGCGATCCGGTGCGGCAAGGGAAATTTCCCGAGTGACCTCGGTTAACTGCATTTTCTTCTGCCACGTGAAAAGTGGACGGAGATAAAAGACCGGAAATCTGCGGGCGATTCAGGGGAGAGGAAAGGTAAAGGGAGAAAATTAAGAGAAAGGAAAATTCCTTTTCCAATTAAAATATTTTCCGTTGACTCGTTAAATTCAAATGAAAGCTCTGTCAGGATTGTCTTTTAACCAATATTTCCCTAATGTTATTACGTTTAAATTTTCAACCTCTTTTATTTTCCACCATTTTTTTATGGACCGTTCGGTCCATTACAAGCGATAAAGCTAATGTAATTGAACGGTCCTTATCTGAGTGTGACAGTCTCGTTAATTTCTCGCTCATCTTCATCTGAAAACGTCCCCGTGATAGGTAATTTGATTTTTGTGTCCCTGGCACTTTTCGGCATCACAAACTGCCCTTTTCCGATCCTCCACTTTGTTCGCACGATGAATTTTCGCATTTCGAACTGAATTATTTCGAATCAACGCCGCGGTATGGTCTTTAAACCTTTAAAATTATAGTTCGGAATTTTTTTTTTTTTGATTTATTATAAAATATTCTCCTTATTCAGTTACGCTTTAAATTCCTCTTCCTGCCCCTCCTCCTCTCCCAAAAAAAAGTAGTTAAGAAAAACGAAAAAATAAAGAACTCGACCTGTGTGATAAATAATAGGAGAAATATGTAACTAATAACAATAACTCCAAAAAAATCCAATTCAACGCGAATAGATTGAAACAAATATGAGATATTTAAAAAAGAAAAAAAAATATTTTTATTTACGGAAAATTGGAAATTTAAAACTTGGAAAAAAAATTTTTTTTTCAAGACATTATTAAATTTCAAGACATAAACGAAATTAATTTCCGAATTGCAGATTTTATATTACATACGAAAGAATAAATGTTTGGATTCACGACTCCCATCACAAATCAGTTAAAACCGTAAAGCATCAAAACTTACAATTATTATCCTTTTCTATCGTGAATATGTACATATTAACGAGATGTTTGAATTGAATCGATACCCCACACGTTATTCACTTGAAAACCAAATTTTCAAGACTTCTCCTTTCAAAAGTAAAAAAAAAAAAGAAAACTACCAAAGAATAGATTTTCCATCGCAAAAAAATTTCCTTATGAAAGAAAAGTTCAAAAACATTCACGGATGCCCATGTTTACGAATATGCATAATTTATTAATATATCAAATGTCACAAAAATAATCTTCCATAAATAATTTAAAAAAATTTTTTCTTTTAGATTTTTCGTAAAGTGTTGCGTAAATAAAATCCGATTATATGACAATAGTTATATGTTTAACGACGATATTTGTTATATATATTATTATGTATATTAATATTATATGTATTATAATGTCATATTAATGACAATATTTGTTATATGATTTAAATTCCAAAAATCAAAACTAAGGCGGAGCTACGGCAAAGTTCGGTTGTAACCAAACTTTCTGGGATGGTTATTTAAGTTTGGAATTAAAATATCACTTTGCCGGATCTTACTAAATAAAATTTAAAGAGCTATATAATTTTATATTCCTTTCAGTTAAAGATAGAAATGTCAGAAGTTTAGATACAAGAACAAATATACATAAATGCATTTGCCGAGATATAGCTATAGCTGAATGGTTTTAAGGCACCGGCTTTATATAAACATATATAAAAATATATAAATATGTGCGTTCGCGAATCGGAAAATCCATCCGAGACGTGTTTCCTTAGCGATTTTTGGACCGTTCAATCATATACCTTTATAAACGAAAAGTTATATTGTGTTTGGAGGTTAATCTTTAAGATTTTTTTTCCGAATTCTTTGCGGGTTTTAGATGATTTTCGCCCCCGGGTGAGTTAAGAGTACTCAATTTCCCTGCTTTATCGCCTTTTTTAATTTTTATAATTTTCACCACATTCGGGTATCGCGGCACGCGATTCAGACCAGGGTTACAACATGCAGCTTACTGCATTTTGAATTAGCGAATTTTCTCGGCGAAGGAAAGCAAAGGGAGACGTCATCAACCGGTGCGAATGATGGATCGCAGACTCCGAGAGCGGGTTTTTAGTTAGATAAAATACCGGTTAAAGTCGCAGGCTCCTGAAAACTTGCACGAAAGCCTCTTCTGAAGGGAGGCGAAAAACAAATTAATATAAACGACCCGGGAAAATGAGCGGGAGCTCGGCTGTGAGAAACTTTAAAAGAGGAAAAATTTTCATATTTTTCGGAGGTCGGTCGAAATTAATTTTATTTCAGTTATTTTTAAGTATAAGGTAAGATAATCGAGAGCGATCACATTCATACAAATTATTCACCCATTCCTACCAGGGTTTTTTTTTTTTTTTAAATATTTCCTTTCGCCAAACTCGTTGCTATTGTTCGTTTATTCTTCGTGAAAACCTTTGCAATATATATATATATATACGATTCGAATTTTATATCACTCCAACTTTTTACTTACTTTGAATACTACAAAAGTCATAACGACAAATTCGAAAAGAAAAAGGAACTCTCATTTTCTTTATTCAAGCTTTTGGGATTAATTTAGTCATGAGAAAACTGGAGTCTCAGATTTTTGTCAAAATATAAAGTTTCAGCTTCATCCTGTTTACCAAAGCATAAGTTGAAAATACATTTGAGTATTATCAATTTGAACGATAAAAGTTTGACACTTCAAAAAGAAATCTGTTTTCTCATATAACATTTTTGATAAATAAAATGTCACTTCCTCATTTTTCTAATTTGGATTGAAGTTTCATAAACTGCGACGTTAGCATTTGTACATTTATGGAAAATGCACGATACTTATATAATATTTTGGCAAAAAGTTCGCAGTAAGTAAAAAAACCCTTGGATTATGTCACCTTCATTTGTCAAGAAGCAACGAAAATATTTCATGGGCAAAAAAAAAAACGAATTTTTATGTGCATAATATTTAGATAAAAAAACTAAAACTGGAATTGCAATAAAATTTAAAACGTTGCAATCTTCTCAAAGGCACATTAGCCGGATGCGATGAATAAAAAAAATAAAAAAATAACATCTATCTAAACTTACTCGAGATGAGATTTTTGAATGTCGAAGTCCTGAAAAGTAATTTCGATTATTTCGTCCCTGTTTGCGACGAACGTATACAGCAAACAATTGATATTATTCCGATATGCTTTCGGATAATCGGGGCTGCTGAAGGTTCCGTATTCCTTGCCGAAAGTCGAGGAAAATACGATGCATTCACATCCTGAAATTTGAGAAAAATTCAAAAAATAGTCACAATGAAAAAGCTTTTATTTAATGCGCTTCTATTGCAAACGACCAGCAAACGAAATGTAAACAAAACTCGTATCTCGAAACAAGTGATACCAACGTGACTTCGCGTTGCGAATAACCTCTTGATGCGAGTATCCCGTATCCGTGAATCGCAATTCGGCAACAACGCAATAACGAAGGCATCAATCAACGACGTTGATCGCTCTTTTCTTACTGTGCAAGATAAAACCGTTTTCAGTCTTTTCCTTATTTTAAATATTAAAAATAATAAAATTTCGTCAGTTTTTTCGTTCTAACATTATTTATTTTAATGAATTTTGTTAGAGAAAAAGGTAAAAGCGTCGCGAGTCGGGGAAACGGCGACGAAGTCAAACCATATGGCAGGCAAAAAAAAAAAAAAAAAATGAAATGGAGAAGTAATGAAAAACGAGAACGGAAGTTCTTTAATAATTATCCATAAAATTTTCCGGTATGAGAGTAATGGCGATTCTGGAGTGGGCACGGGTAAGAGAAGTTGGGAAAACTAATCGAGGAATCGTAAAAATAACCATGAAGAAAGTTTTAATTGAGTTTTCCGGCAAGAAAGTGACGTTTTTCTATCGGGTGTCCCTTCGGTAGTCCCCGCCGAAGGCCTTTTTCTTAAAGTTTTTTTTCCTGATGGCAGGAGGTTGATTTTTTTTTCCATTTTTAACAATAAAAAAAAAAAAAAATCTTTCCAATATTCTTTGTTCTTTGCTGAGACAGGAAACAGTTCACCCCCTTTGCCTCTACCCTCCTGGACTCATTCCTCAATCCTCCCCTTTATTTGCCGACGTTGAAAAAGATGACTTCCGAATTGGGTTTGCATTATAAATCTGACCGAAAAGGATTTGTGAAATTGTTGTCTATTCGTTGTGAGGCGTATCTACTAAGGGAATGTGAAATGTTTTTTTTTTTTTTTTTTTTATTAAAATGAATCCTCCTTTTTTATTTTTTTTTTTTTCACTTTTACATTATTTAACATTTCGGGGTGTAAAGTAAAAAATGTTCATCCCCTACAAAGCGACTTTTTGCCCTGAATTATATAAATCTAACGCGAGGAGGATTCCCGATTCTGAGCTTAAGCTTAAGAGCGAAAAAGGAAAAATTTTCTCGGTTATGTGAACGACATTAGTAAACTTCCACACGGTTTTATTAATAAATCCCTTATTTGTTTCGAAGCTTTGTTATTATCCCTTGACCTTAGGTTAAAGTCACAAAAAAATACAACATAAACCGGTAATTTTTATAAGTACGAAAAGAAACATCAGCTTCTGTTTGGTACGAAATTCAGATTCTCTTAGCATTCTAAAAAATTATTTATGAATGTTAATCTTAAAATTAAATAAACGTCGATAATTAAGAATTGTCTGTCGAGTTTAAGTTTTTTTCCAATTGTACTTGCTTTTAACGTTCGAATAAACACAAATACATACGTAATAAGAAGAAATTTTCATAACTCTGCTTATTTGAAAGTCTCCTTTTTTTTGCATTAAAATTATAATAATGAAATGTTATATATACTAAAAATGAAAAACCGTGTGATATTCTAATCGTCGCATAATTTTTTTTTTTTTACAATGAAAAAACTCACACAACTTAAGATTTTATAAGCGACCAAACGAATTATTTAACATATAAAAAAATAATTTTTTGATCAAAATATCACACTTCACTCGGTGTATTATAATAAAATTATTTGCCATGCATTACTTACATATACATTTATTCATTCATATTTCTTTCGTGCATTAGCATATATTGGCCCGTGTAAATATATTCAGTGCAAATAAATAATCTTACTTTTTTTTTTTAAATTTATTAATTTTCCCGTCTCGTATATTTCATGCTTTCGTAAAAAATTTTTTTTTAATATAAGTATCAAAGCCGCAGGAATTTTTTCATTTAATTATTAAAAAAAGTTTATATCTAAATTTTTTTAATTTTACTATTGACCACATTTGCTTTTGAAATGTGGCGGGATAGCTTTGATGTAAATTAAAAATTCCTTTGGCAGATTTTTCTTTTTCAGTTTTAGGTCTGTTTACCAAAGATTAAGAGTTCCCTTTTGAGTTCGATGAAATCAACATAAAATATAAGAAACTCAACTTTTATATATATATATATGTGTGTGTGTGTGTGTGTGTGTGTGTGTGTGTGTATTTTTGGGTTGATGGGGGGGTGTTTTTTTTAATTTAGATATCAAAATAATTAAATTTTTTGTCTTTGGTTTTTTTTGTCATCGATTACTTGTCTTTGGTATGACAACATTTAATTACTCCATGAGAGAAAAATAACAATCGTAATAATTTCATTTCCAGTACGTTAATTACTGTTGCAGCAGCGGTAACGAACAGTCATTTCACACGTTACTGGAAAAATGAAGGGTTGAGGATCTGTCGAAAAATCTTAAAATATTCCCTTTGATGAAACAATCAAATATTCACGGGATTATTTATTAAGTCTGGATAGTCTGTTTCCGGTTTCCGTTATACACTTCCAATTAATTTAATGAAGGTTGTATTTTAAAAAGGAACTGGATCACCTACCATTGCATGTATCTGTAGCAAAGCAACGATTTGCAATTTAAAATTTTTTTCAATTATTTCACTATATTAACGATTTACAATTTTTTCCCCAACATTTTCGCGAACTCTTTTTAACATCGAAAAAGCCTCATCCAATCAAACCTTTTTTTTTTTTTTCAGGTAAAAACCATGGGATCGAAATCACCTGAAAAGAAGTCCCTTCGGAGGATAGCTGAAGAAAAGAGTTGAAAAGTGTCTTGGATGCTGCGAAAGTTATTCCAAGGCAGAAAAAAGCCATTTCCTTGGTGGAAAATGGGCGACAGGTCACCACTGCCATTTCCCACCTATAGCGCATTCGACCCGTTCTCTCTTCTTCATATGTGGAGAAATTAAAACATTCTTCTGTATAAAAAGATATATTTGTAAAAAAAAAAAAAATAAATCAAGCTCTCTGATTTATGCTTAATAATACTCGGGAATGCATAAGCATAAGATTAATATTCTTAATGTGATAAAGCAATATATATTTCTTATTGAACCCGCACGTGAATCGCTGTTACAGCCGAACGATGCGTAATAAACGAAAGTGATCTGAATTTCTGGATTTAGTAACGAGATAGAAAACGAAACTAGGGAAAAGTTATAAGCGAATGTCTTTAAAAACATTTCGGAATGCGAATATTCGTGCAATAACAGGACGTGTATTAAAAAACAAATTCCCCTGGGCCGGGTTAATTTTCACACTGGCAACCCCATAGCTATTAAGCGAAAATTCAAACTCTAATATTTATACCCTGTCAGTTTTGGCATGTAAAAATATATTTTTGTATCATTTTCTCGTAGTATCGCATATCACGAAAAAAGACTCCAGCGAATGCGAGAGTGTCGGTTGGAAAGGTACAGGAACAGCGTCTGAGAGGGAAATTCGGGAAAGACAAGTTAGAAAATTTTGAGATAACGGAAACTTGAATTTCGCTCTTTTTCAATAATGCTTCTGACGGCAAGTCGAATTCAAAAAATTTCCGGGGAAGGAGTCTCGGGAAAAGTCACTTTTCGTAGCTGCGAAAATGCAGATTTGGAATTTTCAGCCGGGGAACCCGATCCAATTCATCAGGAAAATGTAGAAAATGGCACAGTGGAAGAAGGGAAATCCGAAGGTTTTCCTCGCCGAGCGTCCCGTCCCGGTCGCCGGTGCAGCGAATCAAAACGAGCAGTTTCCTCTCTTCTATTGGATTTAAGGCCGTGGGATCGTCCTAAACTTGGGGGGAATGAAAAATTACCGGGGAATCCAAATAAAAACTTGATTTACCCCTGGTAAACTTTCTGTGAAAGTTCAGAAAATTCCCTTCCGTACCTTCGAAAAAGATGAGTTGTAACAAAAAAAAAAAAGGGAAAGAAAAAGAGGTTTTCGAAGTGTTAATAACTCAACGGCGAAAGCTGCGTTGTCGGGAAGAAAATCACCGACGGGGGCTGGAAGGAAGGGAAGAAGCAAAGGTTGATCCCCGAGTCTGCAACCCCCGTGGACGAGGTGGGAAAAAGCGAAGAAAGCCGGAGTAATAAGATGGAAAATTTCGGAAAAATGATAGGAACCGCCAGAAGCATAAATTATTTGTCGTTATTCTAATCTACAGCGTGACTCAGACAAAATCTGCTTTCGTTTATCTAATGACGACGTCATTTTCGTCTGCTTAACCATAAATATGACTCCGCAGACGCCACCGCGATCAGGTCACGTTCGAAGTGATTAATTTTTGTTTCGCATGTCGCTCCATTACCGTTCCGGCGGAAGTTACGTTACCATCCCTACGTTTCAGGTGAGGAAGGCTCGTCCTTTTTTTCGGGTCGGGGGAGGGAATAAAAGTCGCGCTTAATTTTAAAAAGAAATGCCGATTTTCCAGGCAGAACTTCTTTCCTGAAACGTCGGAAGTTCATAAATTATGAATTTTTAAAAAAAAAAAAAAAGAAGGAAAGGAAAAGGAAATGCTCCCGCTGACACGTTAAGTATAAACAGATTATGCAACCCCCTTTTCGGTGGTAAAATTGTAGGGATTTGAGGAAAGGAAAATTTGATCTGACCACGACACATAAAATTATTGTTCAAGTCGGAGTCGAGGCTATCACTATTCCGGCTTTGGGCAAAAAATTAAAAATCATAAAATCAATCGGAGGTGCAGCCCGGTCGCTGGAGTCTGAATTTTTCCGGGAGCGATACTGGCACTCGAAGAAATAAAAGGGTAACCTTTCTTTTATAATCTTCATTTCCTTTTCTTTTTTTTTTTTCGCAGCGGTGAACGTTAAAAACGCCTTAACATTAAAAAAATTATAATAAACCGGGAAACTTTACATAAACCGGAAAAGCAAGTGGGAAAATGGGAAGAAGTTTTAGCTCTCTTCTTCCTCCAGGGGGTGCGAAAAATTCACATGGATTTTTCACTGGAAAAAAAAAAAATTGCGAACGACTCCCATGATTTAAAAGGGTTTGCATGATGCTCCGAGGACGAAAAGTCGGAAATGCCAAATATCGACCCTGCAGGTACTAAGAGGTTCTTAATATTTATAACAGCTCCGCTTTTCCGGATATTGCAGGAAATTTCCGGAGCCGAGTTTAATTTCAGGGAACGGTTTCAAAATTATCTTTTGCGCATCGCAAATCGTAAATCTTCAATACCTCTAATGAAATTTTGTTTTTTTTTCCTACAAAAAAGGCGTTGCCGTGAAAAAGCGGCGGTTCCGCGTTCCCTCCAGCCGGTACCGACTAAGAAAGTAACGAAAAATCCCATTAAAACCCACGGCAGATAAGGAAAGAAAATTCTTTCTAATGCATTTACCATCGGGACACAAGCTGAAACTGGCACTTTTGCATTTTCCAAAAACTTTTTGATCGCACCGAGGCGCACGGCCGTGATTCGAGCCTCAAAAATTAAAGTTAAAAAGAAAAGCTCCGCCAATTCCATAATTTTACATTTTTTTACCCTATGATTTATATCGGTGCGGTCGGAAACTGTTGCGAGGGAGCAGGGCCTGTCGACGTCGATGGGAAAAAGTTTGGTCTTCGATAATTTTTTAAATAATAAGTCAAATTAATCACTGTGGAAACATTAAATTCGAGGAGGAGATTGTAAGGATCCGAAAAAAAAAAAAAATAGGATAAATTTTCGGTAACCTACGTCCTGTGAACGAACCGGAAAACGCTAAGCGAAAGATCCCTTGTCGCAAGGGATTATTCGACACGGAGAAAAATAAAAAGAAATAAAAAATAGAAAGAAAAAAAATTTAAAACGAGGTTCCATTTTATTAAGATAAACTTAAGCTTAAGTTAACATTTTTCTGTCATTATCTTTTATCGACTTTGTGGAAGCTGGGAGAAATATGAAATTAAATTTTCCCCAAAAGAGCGGCAAACGAGTCAGTCTGGGAAATTCATTAATTTTTAAATTGATAGAAAAACCGCCTCCGGGAGCTTTGGGAAATCGCGAAGATGCCTCGGGAAGGTCCCCGGACGCCGCAGCGGAGAGGAAGGAACCTGTCGCGTAAAAAAAAAAAAAAAAAAAAAAAAAAAAAAAAAAAAG
>JAOWBB010012794.1:0-61681 GCA_028565995.1 Ricinus marginatus
GTGATGTATCATCTTAATATACATATATATATATATATATATATATATATATATATATATATATATTTATAATCTTAGAGCATTAATTTTAAGAACAGCCTCTCGGATGTTAAGTAATATATCCTTACTTACTGCATCTGAAAGTCTAACGAGTTACATTTTTCCATAAACGTCAGACATTTAACCTTCCACTCCTTGTGTGGACGGCTAATCGTTCAATTACAAGATTATTTTGCACCCACAAACGCGCCATACCTGGGATTGCTGCCCGCCAGGCTATTGCTGCCAACGTAAGAATGGTCTTTAATCCGAAATTACTCGTTTTAATGTTCCGTCGCTTAGACAGATCCGAAAATCAGAACTGTTTTCTTCATTCCAATATGAGTTTAATTGTCACATAATAACTCCAAGTATCGGGAAAACCGAGTCACCGAATTCGGTAACTGAATAAGTGTCTACACCCATGGAGTTGCCCTGCCTGTTCGTGATTCTGTTCTCAAACTTCCATTACCTAAGGCCCAATTCGAGATTCGGTTGGTGCACTTCGTTTAAGGCCCTCAGTTGCAGCATCAATATGGCAGAGAAAAAAATTGAGACAATACAGCGACTTAATGGATTGCAACTACTTAGTTGCAGCAATAACAAACTTCAATATTTATTAATTTTATTTTGCTTTTTTTTTATAAAAGTTTAAAGCGAAAAAGTCAATCGCTTTAAATGAGGATATATCGCATGATTATCTACCGCAGTAATGGAAGATATCTGCGAGGGTCTTTTAAACGGCACTGAATCCTTTGTGCAACAGCAGATACTTATTATGCAAATTCGACCCGGGGGAGTGTTCGGAGATGATTGTCTCCGATAGATACAGCCGGGAAATGTCTTCATATTGTGCAGAAGGGTTAGGCAATCGAACGAATTGACTTATCCACAAAGAACCATCGCACCTGACCCAAGGTATTCAATTAATTCATTTCGTAATTCCAACACTGTACATAAATATTTTTTTTTCCCTGATAATAATCGAAATGAACTCGTTATACACGACTCCCTTAATAACCTGTCTTTTCTTTGCGTGATGTGAATTGTTGTGGCGGGTTTTGTCGAATAATTCCATTTAAAAAAAAATAAAAGCAGGAAAAAGCCGGAATAATGAGGAATTTGTGACTCGTCCCACAGCGCACGATGGTTATCTTACCATGAACGCAATATGATACGTGTGTACGCAGAGCAGGAGAGAAAGAGCCTTTGTTAAATTTTATTCACTAAGTATACGGAAAAGAACATTTGTACAGCAAATGTTCATGAAGGGAGACTGAAAAAAAAAGTTTTGCGAACCGGGGAAATGAGCCGCCAAACGCACCGCAAATGTCGCCGTGGAAGGATGAAGCCAATAACAAAAGGCCAAGTAAATTGCTTCGAGCACTTTTAACTGCGAAAACCGTGAAAATCTATCAGATAAAAGCGCACTTTTCCCTCATTAGCGATCGAAGAGAGAAAAGCAATAACTTCGGTTGTAAAATCTCAATTCTATATTTGTTGCTTTTGAATGTAGGAAAACAAAGGTTTTAGCCTCCGTAACATTGAGTTATATCATCCCCCGTCCAAAACGGAAATGAACAGCGAACCCCAGCGCATGGTCCGTAAGCCCATATAAAATTATCATCTGCCAAAGTAAATCATTGCTGAAACATTTAAAAATGCGCCAGGAAGTGAGATTTTAATCAAAATCAATTGAGCTTAAGGCTTAATCTTTTCACTCCTATTAATTCGTATAAGCTGACGAGGCTCGTTTACAAGACTTAAAACTCCTATTTTGAGTGCACGTCAATTTAGGAGCTGTTCCATTACACATTTTTCACCTTTTATACGCTTTTATAAGCCTCGTTCTCACAGTTTTTGGTACATGACGCTGGGTCAATTACTCTGGAAAGTACTTGGCACCAACGGCATTTGAGTTAGGTCGCGGCACCGTTATTAAAACTCGTACCATTATAACTCAGAACGGCAGTGCCAAGCTGTATAATTCATAAATAACATTTAACGCATCGAAATTACATTAAAGACTGCTACATTGCCGGCACCTTCTGCAGAAGGTACACGATTCTCTGACGGATGATCGCGAGAGATTTCCCCACAGACGCAAAGAGCCGATCAAGTTCATTATTTGTCGGAAAGTTCCACTTTATTAGTTGATATAAACAAATTTTGCTTCCACAGTAAAATGTAATCAGAGCGATTCGGTATACGAAGATGGAAAAGTTAAGAGTAAAGGCCGGTTATAATAATATTACAATCGCAATTATTTACGCGGCATTTAAGACGGAGAATAATATTCGTTCATATAATCATCCGATACGACTTTCATGTCAAATTAAAAATTCCGAATATAAGAAGCTTCATTTATAATAAATAGCTCAATTTGTCGTACTATTAAAGTAACGGATAATGAAGTTGGTGCTTAAATTAAATTGAATAAATCCTTTTCGATGTAGGGATTTTTAAATATTTCGCCCCGAAGAATGTACGGGTTGCGATAAAAATTGACGTTTTTAAAGTTTCCTTGCTGTCGCAGACATCGGAAGAGGAGTTTACGACCGACAGAATCGGGCCTACATAAAAGAACAGCTTCTGAATGACCGAAAAATCCTTGCAGCAGGAAAAGATTTCTCTGAAGGACTGAACTCGAGCAAACTCCCGCTCGTTCTTTCGGAGACCATGAAGGCTTTTCTCTCATCAAAAAAGTTTCAGATTAGAAAGATAAACTTAAAAGATCATGAAACCGTAAAACGACAAATTAATGAAACTGCTGACGAGCATGCATTCCATCCGGAGTACATGACGAACAAATTAAGCATAGTACGAAATTTAAAAAAAAAAAAAAAAACCTGGATCAAAAAACGGATTTCATTCCAGACGCCAATTCTCCCGATGCCTTTTTTTCCGGCTAATATGAAAATTCGATTCTGGAACTGGAAAGAGAGAGGGAAAAAAAGGGCTGATTACATTTTGCCCGGTTTATTCATGCCTTTTCGCTTTTTTCCCTGCTCCGGCACGGCGGGCCGATGCCCCGGATTTATTCAAATTTTTTTTCCGAGGAAGACAACAGGAAAAAAAAAAAAAAAAGCGAAATTTTCCCGTAAAAGCACATCCTTTTTTTCGCGATTTCTGGCGTCCCCGTTGCAGGAACCGTAAAATCACCCACTCGATCCATCCGGTACGATTTAAGGACAAGGAGATCCGCGAAAAACCAGGTACGCTCCAAGCTACCATCCGAGTGAAAATTTACGATCAGAGGACCGTAATTTCAATAAAAAGCGGATTAAAACGAAAAAATGAATAATTTCGTTAATGGATCTTTCGAACATTCGCATACGGCATTTCGAACGCGGCAAACACGCCCGTGGCGCAGGGCTCGGCATTTCGTTTCGAGAGCAGACGATCCGCGGACACGGGCAGCAGAAAACGGTCCGGAAACCTGGAATGAAAAACCATTTAATGCCGGGACAGCTTCAGTTAAAACGTATTCGCTTCATATTTTAGAAATACATGTAATAATACCTAGGCGGCGTTCCTTTTACTCATCGCAGCATGCTGGTTCGTGAAGCAGAGCACAATTGTTCCTATGCATAACGAAACGGGTTTTTTTTTTTTTTTTTTTAAGCCCGGCATTTTAACTAAATAAAAAGGAGTTTTGTTCATTTGCTCAGGATTCGTGACATCTTTCGAGCGGAATAATTTTAAACCAAACAGCATCGCTCAGAGTTACCGGTCGACACGTATGAGAAATTTCTGTTGCTGGAAGTTCCACGCAACATCCCTTTAATAACCTAACGGGGCCACCGACAGTATTCCGCACGGATAGCATGAATGGGTCGGCTTCGAGACTCGGGCCCCCGATTGAAAAATTCCTTTCTGCTTTTTACGATTTCCACCGTTCAACTTGCCTTCCTCGCAACGGCGAAGTCACACGCGTATAATGAAAAATTTTAATGCCTGCCAAGATCGTCACGGAGCTGGGTCCGGGGAAGGTTCTGCGGGCTCCAGCCGAAGCGGCGATTTCGGAAGCGCGAAACTAGAGACCGATCAATCGCTGCTTTTAAGCGTTTGCAGGTGGGCGACAAATTCCCTGCTCTCGCGAAATGCGATACGCACAAAGACCAGCAACCAACGTTCGTCAGCAAAAAAATGCAAAAATTCAAAATGCCGATTGTGAATATTTGGCTTTGGCATCACGTACCAGCCGTCAATGCCCCGGCAGAATTATGGATTGTGAGGCTACTGAAAAAAAAAATTTCTCAGCACGGGAAAAGTGACCTTTCTGCCCCTAGGTTATTCATTCAGGATTACCCATGCAGGGAAATAAGGTTTTATTGAAGATTAATGTTATTTATTTCTTATATATATCAAGGTATTAAGAGACGTAGAACGGTTCCATAACGTTGAATATTAATAAGTTCATCCCTGTGAATTCTTTTGTTCGGCGCACATGCGTTCATAAACGGTACCCAGCGAGGGAAACAATACGGTTTTCAAGATTATAATGTTCGATGGTCCGGCATTGTGATTCCAGGGATTCCGGACGTCAGCTATACGCGGTTATTGTTGATGTCGAACGGGTTTACCGGGTCGCGTCCTACCCGTCGCGGCAAAATCCGACGCTGGACACCGCACGGCGCCGTACCCGGTCGAATGGTGCAATTCCGAGCCGGGCATTCGAAGCAAAGAACCGTTCAACCCGATGATTTACTTTTTTTTTTTGGGAAAAGGAAAGGCCGCCGTTCGGCGAACGCTCCGCGCGTTGTCAACTGTTCCACCGAGGCGAATCGCCGCGGCCGCAGTCTCGGCAAATGGTTTTTCGCTTGGAAAATGCACCAGTTTTACCGTTCGGCAGGTCGGTCACGTTTCCGCATTTCCAGACTAATCTTCTTACACGTCTGATACGTTCCGGACAAGAAATCGTCTTTTGAATACCAATTTGGGAATTGCAAAAATTGACCAACTCGCTTTTAATACCATTCTCGATCGCTCCCTTCGCGCAAAACTTAAATTTTAAAAGAGAATCAAACCGCAAACGTACATGCAGCGAAAGAAACGTTAATAAATGAGAATGCGCACAAATTAACATCGCTCTCACAGTAAAAAAGAATTTTCGAATTTCGTACCGGTGGCCAATTAAGTATATCATATTCTTCAATTAATATTTACGAAGAAGTGACAGGTCACACACGAACAATATTATTATTCAAGTTTTCCTTCACCTTGTGGTCCAGCGACTCAGATGCGAAAGCCAAAGATCTTCCGACTGCTGCAGCAACACGGGGCACGGAGCGACGGGCAGCCGCGGCAGAAAGCAAGCGAGGAAAAACCTTAAGAGCAGATGATAAACCAAGACCGAATCGCGTAAGGTAAGCGAGAGCAGCGGATTAAAATGGGATCGGTCACTCGGCGGGGGGCATTTAGCATTGTCTGCAGCAACGGAGCGAGAAAGACAAAAAAAAAAATCTGAATCCGAGAACGGGGCAGAGGGAAAGAGGAATAATTTTTACAAAATCCTGCTGGAGCCCTGGAAACCACCCCTGCTGAAATAATTTTTACACACGGCAACGCAGGGGCAGCTGCCGGAGCCGATTATACGAAAACTGCGAGTTTGGTAATCCGTATTTATTAAAATGGAACTAATAAAATAATTCTGACTTTTTAAATCCTGTTCAAAAAAAAAAAAAAAAAACACGTGCTGACGCTTAGCTTGCGGCGAAGGAAAAATGCGACACCCTGTATTTTATATATAGTTTACTTTAAGCGTTTCAAAAGACTTCCCGTTTAGTTTTTGTTGCTCGATATTAATTTAAGCCTCCTTCATTGTTGCCGCGGCTAAATCCATTGTCGTCGATTCCAATAAATTTTCAAATTACGTTTAATAATAAAAGGCCCTGTTCCGCTCCCTTCTCCAGGGTCTTGTGTTTCCGTTTGTTCGATACTCCGTGCGTGGAGAACGCAAATTGCCGCGAAAAGTCTCCCACCCCCGCGGATCTGTGCCAGGGATGTTGTTACGTGGGGTTGGGAACTTCGAATTCGGATTGGCGCCTCCGAGATCGTGCCCGAAATACTTCCCTCCCCCACCCCCAATGCAAATCAGCTGCGTCTGGATTCTCCAAACGCCCTATAAAACGCAGCCCGCGTTCGTTATTAATAAGTAACCGAACCGAAATGGATATTTGAGCAGATTGCAAATTGGAAATGGATTTCCCCGTCGAAAACTGCTCCCCCCTACCCCCCCCCCCCCGGATGGAAATCGGAACGTATTTAACCAAATGGCCATGCTGCACAAGTTGATACCGGTCAAACCAACTGCACAACGTAGTCGAACATGCGTTGGATTTCAATAAAAATAATATCAGGTTCTCACATTTTTTCATTTGCTTAAGGTACTGCGCACTCGGGACCAGGTCGCGTTAAAAATGATTGAACGCAACGAAGATCTAACGCTTTCGGGGTGGGGGGGGGGGGTGGATCAGATGTCGATGGGATCTTAAAATCGCCCCGTTTGACGCAAGGGAAAATTTCACTTCGCTGAACTTGGACGAATTGAAAAAGATTTCAAACTGGCCAAGGATTCATCCCCCGAGTGCATCTCACGTTTAATGCACCCCCCCCCCACGAATTCGGTATTTGCCCTTAATAAACCTCTGACCGAGCTGGACGTGACATGTTTCAAATGAATTTGCTCTTTCAGGAAAAGATGTGCCGCGATACCATTTGTTCCTGCTAAATTTTGATGGTTAATAAAACCGCTCCCTAAATGCCATTTCATCCATCCCAACAGATTAAATTATCGTTTAACCTCAAAACTAAAAACCGATTAAGGTAATAACCGCCGGGTCATAATGCTGACTAATTATTATTAAACACATGAGCAGTAACACGGGGTGTAACCAAAAGGGATTCGCGTTCGGGCAATTTATTAGCGTCCTGTGATCCTCGGATAATCGCGGACTTTTCCTTTTTCCTTCGCATTCCCGCGACCTGTATAATAAGCCCCGAAACGGAAACAGCGAATCCGTTCTGCTGTCCCCGCCGCGAGGGATAACAATTTAATGCCTGGAATTCAATAAAAGTTATTGCGAGTGGCAAATGAATGTCGAACGATATTATTCATTGAGAGCATCTGCCATTTTGCCATTCAAGATGAAAAACCTCTCTGAAAGGGGTTGCCTTATGGATGAGTGTTCCTTTGTGGGGACAGACGTAGAAGACCACTTCGGTCGCAGATGGGGCCCACTTTCCCGGTCGTTTAACTTGCAAAAATAACAGCCCGGAGGAAATCGCTAAGGGCCCTTGTTTTCATCTTTACGGGCCATAAAATGTGGGGTTGATATGGTGGATTTTTACAGCGAGGAATGAGTTCTCCCCCGTATCGCATGGCTTGTGCATGAGGCAATCGAGGCCCCGCGAGCAAATTCGGTGAAAATACGTGCGGAAGGAGAAGAAGAAAGGGCTTTGCAAACGGATAAAAAATTATCTCATCCGACAACCATAAAATAAAAATTATCAAACATTATCGCTTGCTATAAATCTGTTCATTTTGGCAAATATATTGTAGCGATCCCACCCAAAACGGGGGCTCTTTAACCGTAATATAAATATAATTATAACGCTAGTGAAAGCCGAACCGAAGAATTGAGACCGAGAGATATGCAGCTATTAAGAGCTTACAAGATACTAAAATATGATATTAAATCTTTCAATTATTGCCCTATCGAGTGTGGCAATAATTGAGTTATATTTGATGCGAGGTTGGTTCATTTTTTAAGGTAGGCGCGGTTTCCAGACTCTTTCCCATGAGATTAATGTCCTTGCTTCAATGGCCCATTCTCTATTTGACGAAGAACTTCATAGTCGATGCTTATTTCACGCTTTGCCTGCATTTCTTGTCGGTATTAGATCTTAATATTAATATAACATAATATGTAATGTGATTAATATGCTTTCTACACCGAACACAATGTTCTGTCTGAAGGGGATTAAAACATCTCCGAATTAAGGATGCGATTAATGGTACGAAAAGAATTAAGCGAAATCCCTAATTAAGTGCACAAAAAGGATAATTTATCTAAATGATATAAATAAATTAATTAAATGTTAGCGTTCAGATATTGAAACTGTGTAATTGGCGCACGAGGTAAACATTGGTTTATGCTTGTTTTTTTGTTTTCCGCAAGAAAGTAAAATTTTGTATTTAAAAATAGAAAACTAAAAATTTTCCACTTCTTGTAATTGTTGCGGCTTCCCTTAAATGCGATGCGTTTCCCAGAGAGACACGAAAAATACGCAACGTTTGAAGACAAATATTGAATAATGACTTCATTTAAGCCAAAGCCATTATATCATGATATTAGTCCGAAAATGTGTGAAATAAATCGAGTGAGCATTATGTTGATAGAGACAGTTTTCTAGGTTATTTAACTCTAAAAAAGGTCCCTTTTCCACCCTTATGCGCTTCCCAAACGAAGGGATGGCTCTCCCGAACAATGTGAAGCCAATTAAGCCACGATTCTAATTATTGAATTTCCTTTGAGCCCTTTTTCGGTTATAAATCAACTTCGGCCATTAAATTAGTAGCGCTCACACTCCAGGTTCTTTACATATCAAACCTTCGGAGGAAGTCAGGTCGAACCTGAGACACCGTAAAGAAATCCAGAGTGGAGTCGGGTTCGATAAGAACTGCTCAAGATGATGGATGAGTCTGTGTTTCTCCTGTCACGTCCAGAAGTCCGAAAACAATTGGATAAAATCGATTCGACTCAAAATTCGCCATCAGCACTTGTCAGTCGCCATTGTCATTTGAGTTACCATCTTGTTTGCTTTGCTTATGGGGACGGAAAACTCGTCCTGTCTCACAAGGGAATTCGTCCGATCGCTCATACGGTTCAACGGCGTGAGAAACACCGAAAAAATCAGTGGAAGTCAACAACTTCTGGACGTGGCTTCAGAATATTTGCCGAATCCCCATCCAAACTTCGGCCAAATCTCAGCCTTCCACGGTCGTTCTGAACAACTTGAAACTGGACTTGCGTGCACGCACCTTACGAAACACGATTCGGAAGCATTGGTAGAGTCCGGGGAAACATGTTTAATATTCTTGCGTTACATAAACCCCAACTAACCAATGCAGCGTTATCGATTAGATTACTTCGATCGGAACCTTGCTCGATTGGGTGTAATGGACGGTCGAAACCTCCGGTGCCCGATGTTTACACGGGAATTGAGGTGAGCACGGAATCCACTCACATCCTTCGTCTAGACATGGCAAACACAGTGAAGAATCTTACGGATCCAAACGCTTCTGCACCGGGAGCTTTTCCCATTCGCCATCCGGGAACAAAGCTCGAAAAGGCTCAAGTAATCTCAGCCATAAAATTTTTCCTCTCCTTTTGTTGTGCCAGCGTCTCTTCGAGGGTGGAAAATTAGTGAAAGAAAAAGGCGGAATGAATACGTAATGAAGAAAAGTCAAAAAACAATGGAAAATTATTTTCGGGGCGCAAAAAGAGCTTTTTTCTGTCTTCCCCGGAAAGTTTTAGCGTTCCCCGATCCTCCCGTGCTTTCGTTCAAAGGCTGAAACCGATGTGTCTTGCCTTTTGGCCGCATCCCACAGGTAGGTGCGGATTCCTCCTGCGCAAGCTCCAGGCAGAAACTTCGAATTTTAAACGAAGCTATTTCCCAAAAAGAAATACAAATCATTTCGCGATGGGGTATCCAACGCCATCACTCCTCAATACAAAGATGAATGACGAAATAAGTTTGAAATATTCGCTTAGTAAACGAATGATTTTCGACTTGTTACACGAAATAGACAACGAGTGATTGGGGACTAACAAGGATGAATAACATCACATATATATATATATATGAATCGTATTCGTTGTACTTAAGGTGAAATTATTGGACCGCTTGGACCGCACAGGTTTTAGGCTGGTCTGGAGTGAAGGAGACCTCGTGAGTAATGCTCGCCTTGGGCTTCAGAGCAATGGTTTCGGACCGGTGAAAAATTACTAATAGCCAGCTTATTCGGTAGGCCCTGCAGGCCTTTACCGGTTTAAAATCTCATATTATTCGGAATACCTGCAGCGAGTCAAGAAAGCCTTCCGTTCAGTTAGAAAGGCACCGAAATTGTATAAATCCACGTTCAGGTTCAAAGTTAATACTTCCTTTGCCCCGCACGACTATTTCATTTGTCATCAATGGAGATTTTGAAAAACAGAACCCGAACGTCCACGACATTATTTTGCGGGGCGTTCGCGGCTCCAAACTTTTTGGTCGCTTCCTCGTTCCGGCCATCGATTTTAAGTGTCCCGCATCATTCGAAAGAGGCAAAAGAGACGGTTGCGTCCGATCCAAAACCGACTTTCGCTCCGGTAAGAAAAGAAATTCAACCCCCTCGGAACAGCTAAACGGCATCGGTTCTCCTCCTCGTTGAAACGAATTCAAAGGAGGAATGTACGACAAAAGCACCCCCAGAATGAGGCACACAATAAGAGCAATTTGTCAATATCTCCGCACCCCCGAATTCGCCCGAAACCCACCTGTCTAAATAAATATAATAAAAGAAATCCACGACCCGGGGTGGGTCATGAAAAATAAAACACTAAATGACGCACGAAATCCGCTTAAATAATTCATACGAAAATGCCGTACTTAATCATAATTCATCAGACGTAAAGAGACGGGGCTGCAAAGACAGCTGAAATAGTTGGGCCGTGATTAAGTCCGGGCAGAAGGAATCAGAGGCCTCTGCGAACATAATTTAGAAATAAGACTACAAAGGATCATAAAAGCGAAGTAAAAAACATAAAAGTATTATAACTAATGTGTTGTAGTGCGTGAGTGCAGAATTGTAGCGGCAGACCGTGACGCACGGCAAGTCGCAGCGTCGGTCCCAAAACCAAATGCAGACGTTGGAAAAAAAGTCGCGGATCCCTCAGAAAATAATAAAAACCTTTTACGGCCGTTTTTCACGGGTTCCCACGCTTTTGACCCCTAAACGGTGGATGCGACTGTAAAAAGAGCAAAAACTGTCAGAAGCAGGGGCAAAAAAGACTGAGGATTCGTTCCTCCAGTCATTTTGTACGCGATTCCTCGGCTGTCAACGATAATTCCATTGTTCACGGAGGCAGCTACCAATTGGTCTTCCTCCGTTCGTGGCCGGGACTCCTCGTCCCGTACCGCGGGGTGTCGGCCCCCGCTTTTAAGATTTATGGTCCCCGGCCGAGGAAACACGTGTTCTTCTGCCACGGCTAATTTTGGTCACTTCGTTTGCGGTTTTTTCACCTCCTCTTCCGTTTCATTTTCGACGTTAATGAGCCCACGAAAAGGTTTCGGAGCGATTCGGAGTTTTGCCGTGCGGAATGTCTTCCGGGTTTTGGGTTTCGCCGGGACTCGCATTGGGGGGGGGATCGGTTTCCTCTACCGCCGGTCCTTACGAAAAATTTCTCACTCGGGAAACTCTTCCTTTTTCTCGAATGCAGCGCTGCAGGAAGCGACGCGCCCTCGCATCAAACGCGCGAGATGCACGTTAAATAATCCAATTCGAACGCCGAACTGCGGCCCTGAAAATATGCTCGATTGTCTTCAGTTGTAAATAACGCGCAATGAACTCGAAGCCGATTACAACGCAATTTGGGATGCGGCGCAATCAATTTGATGCGACGATAAAAAGCTGGAGTCTTGCGAAATTAATTACATTTATTCAGCGTGTAAATGCGATTGAATTGTGGTCACGTTCAACTTTTGCAAAAGTTGAAAAATATATTTATATTCGGAATGGCAAAGCGGTGAATGTAGCTGCGAACAGCGACTGAATTCACGTGCCACGTTCGCGCAATGAAAGTGACGTGCAAAAGCAATTGAAGCGGGAGGATGACATGTTTACCAGCGTCTGCAGGGTGGTCCTGCAGGATGCTCCGCCACCCCTTGGACCTCCGCAAAGGGCGCGGAAACCCCCGTTCCCGCCGCGATTACCGGGGAAGGCGAATGCCGCCGGAAAGAATTTTTCCCGGTCCTTTTCCCCTTCCTCGCCAATACTCGATTTTCGATATTTTTTTATTAAAAAAATCCTCATAAATCATGTGAGAAAGGAAAAAGAGACGAAAACCCCCTGAGGTTTCTCGGTTCTCTCATTTATTTCAAATAACTTGTGTCGATTTTTGGCTTTTGTACTTGTCATCTCCGTGAAGTTTCTATTAGCGTTTTTGCGGCGGGAAATCGTAAAACGGAAAAAAAAAAAAAAAGAAAGAAAACTTAGTTTTGGAACTGCTTTCGTGGGGAAATGCGACTTTTCCGGCCGAGGGTTCTCCTCCGCTGACGGTGCTCGAAGCGTCCTTTCGTCCATCGTCGGACCGATCGCGGCCGAGGCAAGAACCGAAACGACAGCGCGACTGCAGTCCGACCCTGGCGATTATTTTTAACCGTTATCGGCTTTTGTAAATATCAGCGCTTTGATTTATTGTCAACATTTATTCAATATTCGATTACACGAAGTCCGATTCGTTGGTTTCCATCCCGGGGCAAAGCGGTGCCCGAAAAGCTGCCGTGCGACGCATCTCGGGGAGAGTTTGCTCCAGTATTCGACGATAAATAAATGAAGCAATAAAACGCGACGGACGGGCATTGTCCAAAATACACGTGTATCCCACATGGGAGGTCTGCCGCCGAGAAGAACCGTCTTCCATTGTTCTTTTCTTCCCGCGTGCGATTCCTTGTTTTTCCCCCATTTTGTCCACCCCCGAGCCAAAGGGGGTTTGCCCCGTTGAAATCGTCTCGCTTCTCCGGACCGGAAGCCTCCATATTTTCCTTTTTCCCCGCGGCAAACAGCTTCAGCGAGAACGCATCCGGAAACCGAATATTAAAGTGAGAGAAACCTCATTTAATAAGGGCTCCGAAAGGGATCCGCAATAAAATAAAGAAATTCCCTCATCTCAGCCTCAAATTGAAGATATTAACTGGCTTAATGAAAAATTAATATTTTCTCTAACGGAAAATGAAACTCGCGCACACTTTAAACTTGAGACGCTTCCGAATTCGCGATCATTTTGCGCGATATTTCACCATTTCGACGTTTAAACAAATGCATCTTATAAAATATTCATAAATGTCAAATGCAAATAATATAGCCGTTGGTTAACGAATTATTTTAGGTCGGCATGAGCGGGACATCTCCAAATTTTTACTCATTAAGCGACGCTGGTTTTTACCAGCTTTGTTATAACAATATAACGACGTAATGAGTAAATTAAGCGTATATAGTAATAACGACTTGTAGTCATTAAGTATTTCAGCATTATCAAATATGGCAAACTAATGCAGACGTTAATTTTCCTTCTCATCACAACCAAAATAGAAAAGACCACTAAAAATATTAATGAATGCTTAATGCATTAGTGAAAATGACTGCATCATATTACAGAATATAATTATGTTAACTTTTTATGTTAATTAAGTTGTTAAAAAAGGATGAATATATATATATATGTATAAGATTTTTGATGTTTTTTTATTAATGTGCAAGATTTTTCGAGCATTTTACGCTGACTAATGAAAAGAAGGAATAATACATATTATCTGCTACGTTTGTGTTCTGACCGCCTTGATAAACTAATATGTTTATAAAATGGTTGTTTTTTTTTTAAAGTATCACGCCGATTTTAAACTTAGAACTGATAGTTGCTTCATACATTATTTGCGATATTGAACTAATGTTAAGTTGGCGCAATGAATGATTTCTTTGACTGTCGTTGAAAGAACACCACACGAATTCCCTGATAATAAGTTTTTTCGGCTGTTTAACAGTGTAGCAGAAAAAAAATACATTTAGCACGGATTCCGATCATCTTCAGGTATGTTTTCCATAGAGAACGACCATTCATCAACTGCTAATACGTCGGTCACGCTTGCGGCGACTTCCTAATAAGAAGCTTCAACTGGTCCGCTTATCGGGTACCTGGATATCTGAGTTTATCATTTACAGAGGCTGCATCTCCTCCATTCATCCTTTCGCCAAACCTGTCGCGGGCCCCATATCTTTCTGCCGGATCGTGCAGCCGCGGAGGAAGAAAAAACCGAAAATGCAGTTCTAAAATAGAACGTTTCCATCCGCACTTCTTGGCAAGTTATATCGACTTCGTCATTTTTTTCCTATCCTAAAATAAACTTTTGGAAATAATTCATCTTCAGAGGGATGACAACCCGTCCCGGCTACACATAATGAATTTATTACAGACTAATGAGTTACGAAATTCAGGGGCAGTTTTTAATTTTCGACTGCCGCATGCACGCACACACAGACACACATCCATATAGCCATCAATTGCATATTCAAATAAAACTGACACTTTACTCTTAACACATAATTATTAAATTTTATGTAAAAAAAAAAAAATTTAATTTAAATGATGGTAAAATTCATAAAATGCGCAGAATAAATATTAATATAAAAAGCTGTTTGTGTATATATTGTGTATATATATATGCATATTTATATTTTTTCGACCGTATTTTAAAAATGCCGTGATTATTAATAAGAGTCCGGTTCGTTGGTTCTGTTTCATATAACCGAAAATACGAATTAGCCGGAGGTTTTGCAAAGCAAATTTTAAATCCGTACTTTTTGACTTCATAAGCTGTGGCTAATATATAAATACAGGCTTTTACTTATAAATATCTACGTATGTACAGGGTAAAAAGGGCCCTGGAAAAAGGAAACTCCGTGGAAACGGATGATCTTTTATGAAAATAGGATATATGCGAGTAAGCTCCGGAGTTAGAGCTTTTGAGAGTTTTCCGCACTAATAAAACACGGATAAGCCTCTTTTTTGAAGAGAGTATCGAACAGCAAGTTGAATGGGTTTTTAAGAGGCCTTTTGCCAAATTCCCTTTTAAGAAGTCGATATTTACGAATGCATGGGCGGGAGAAGAAAAAGGTTCCTGTCGTTCATTTATATTTCAGGACGAGCAGTTTGGGGTAAGGGAGATTCCAACGGAAAACGCTTACATTGATGGATGCTGGCTTTGCTGCTGCAAAAGGCGGGGAAATCATCGTAATTACGTTGCAAGTTATTCGGTTTGCTGAGCCGAGGTAATACTCCGATGGTGTCGGAAATCTAATCAACCACATTCAGTCAAATGGATGAAACTAATTTTGTGATACTGCTTTCAGCCCCCAAGAAGTTAAAATGCTTTCAATATATTTGACATATAATATATAAAAGGGCAATTTATCTTCAGAATCACGTCAATTTTAATGAACGAAAGTTTACACTATTGTAGTTGGTCAGATGGTTAATATGAAAAAATATATATATATATATATACATATTATATGCCTTACGTATATTATGAAATGCATATTACGAAAATAATAACCCCAGAACATATTCAAATACACGGTATTTAATAAATAAGTCCAAAATTAAACTTTCAAAAATAAGTTATTCCAGGAGAAAGGTATTAAAATAAACCTAATAAAGTTTAGTTTAATATTTTCTCCTGTTTCAACTGTCATTTTGCGTAAAGTTTCAATTGAAAACCTTCCTTCACGAAAGAAATTGTAAAGCTTTTTCGAGAAAAACTCCCGTGTTCATTTTATAATTATAAATGATCGTATGTTTTTTGTAAACGTCGGCTGACTGTTGCACATATCTGATGTATTGTTTTCTGAGGCATGCATAGCCATTACCGCGGAATATAGCGCCAATTGATCAATAGGAAACTTTATCGGTTTTTTTCCTTTTTGGAGAAATGCATCTTTCCCGGTCCTTTTCGCCTTTTCATCTCTTTTATGATCGCTATTAGTAACTGAACCAAATCCAAAGAGTCTTGCGCACTTTGACGGTTGAGGCTTTTTTTTACTTATCGTTTAGGTTTCCCGCATTTTATTATGCAAAATAATTATCGCTTATCCTGTTGTAATAAAGAGAATGAAAAATGCTAAAAGCCTTCTGTATTAATGAAATATCGCGGTATTCAAACGTCTTAAAGTTCAGAGAAAAACGGAAATTGTTGTAACCAAAAACAGTGAAATAGTTAAATGAATCAAATATTTCAAACTCTAGTCGTGTCTGAGTTGAAGGTATCTATTTATTAATATATGTATAAGCCCGACTAAATTGCTTAAATCGCATACGTCGAAATGATTTACTTTTTTTGATCGGGTAATCCACAGGGAACGAATCAATTTAGGTGAATTGTCATGTGCCCTTACTTTAGTTGTATTTCGGCGCCTTCGGTGATTGTATTTAATTCGAAAATTTTTTTCGTAATAATTAAAAAACAAAATTGGACCTTTGTTACAGAACGTGTAGTCGATGTTACGGCCCTGCAATACAAAAACACTAATCCGGTATTGGGGGCCTCGTAATTGTTTCGAATATTAAATCAGACTTTTTAAGAAGCTTAAAAATACAAAATCACTTCAGACTTTTCTCTTTTATAATTCTGACTTAAAATAGTGTGCAACATTAATGGTATGTTTTTCAACTAATAATAAAAAATTTTAAATCCATTTTAAAAAAAGCCATTGTTAAGGGAGAAAGCGGTCAGTTCTTTAGTTGTTAAACGAAATTGTTTTTTTTCTCGGCCATTCGAGCACACAATGACTTTTTTAACCTTTATTTGATCAACTCACACGTATGATTTTACTGTAAAAATGTGTAGCGAGTTACGGGATCGAAGATAATCGAATAATTAAATTGTATTTTGCTTGAAATGTATAAACATGGGTTGAAAATAATTTGCTTTTGAAATTGTCAGCGGACGGTTCTTATCGCGCCTAAGATTCGGGAAGAAGAAAAACGCGGGCCAAATGCAATTCATTTTAATGAAGCGCGCATATCTGGCGAATGGGTGCTAAATAACCATAAGGAAAACGTAGATCGGATAGCAATTAAGAAAGCTATTAATATTAATAATAAAAAGGGAAAAATAACAAAAGATTGGGCAATTTACGTTTAGGAGAACAGTAAAATGAATTTGTGAAGAGATTTTAAGCCATTGTGCGAGAAAAAGAACAAAGGAAGAACTCCACGTTCGAGACGAGAGGTTTATTTGGATGGATCTTGTATAGCGCTCTAAGAATTTACAGTGCAGTTTGCAAATAAATAGATGTAAATAATTCTATAGAAGACCAATACCAGGCTTTTGAAATGGAGCACGTGCTTTTCTCATCTCCAGTCAATCAACGAAGTTTGCAATATGTGCATGCAGAAAAATCTACCGTAGCAGTTGTAATTGTGGCGCTTTTATAGTACATATTTAAATTTTGACAATTTGATTACCGCACGCCGTGAAAATAGTTAATTTAATTTCGTTGTTTGAGGATAATGGATATGAAAAGGAAATGGTTCTAGGGACAAAGTGTATTTCTGCATGCAAGGTGACGTATGAGAAGAGCCATCAAAGGTGCTTGCTTTTTAAAAGACTCAAGAGAGAAAAGGAAGATCACAACTCAGATTAAATCCATATATCATCGTTTAATCCGTTTTATTTTTATTACGGAAATCTTTTCTTTTTTATTAGATACAAGGTTGTTAAAAGCGGGATTTTAAAACTTATGAAAAGTTCTTTAAACTGAAAGCCTTCAAAACTAAATGGACATTATTAATTTTTATACGCCCAATATGACTCTTTTGTCATTTAACCGAAGTCCCTTTTGGCATGTAACTTTCTGAAGGATTGCCCCACGGACGTTTCTGTGTGAGGATGATAAATGCGTCGAAAGTAAGGACGTACTACCGCTGAAAGACTCGGATAAGACGCATCAACGTTAACTGAAAATCATGCATGTAGTTCTTTTGCGGGGGCATTGCCGCACAATGCGTTCCCAATGTCCAAACGAATCAGTTCTTCGTCTTAGATGCAAATATTTTGTCGTGAAATGCTGAGGTGAGGTCTGAAGGCTGGGGGAAAATTTCTTCCGACACCCACATAGGACGAGACAAGTTTTTTCGGCAATGGAACTTTCCTGTTATGCTAATTCCAATTGGTTGAATCGGTCTTTGTACTGGCGTCAAATAAAGCAGTCATAATATATGGGATTTCATTAGGTTTCTTAAAACAGGAATAATACATTAATATGTATCTAATTTTCAATATTTAAATCGGGTCATTTATGACGAAAAGATTTATATAAAAGAAAGAGGCTACGATCGCATGCAGGTACGAATACGGTCACACGGTCAAAGCACTCGAAGCCGGGAGAGCCATCGAAAGAGCGGGAAAGCATCGTGCTCGAATTGCTGTTCCGAAGCCTTAAGGGCAATATTTTTAAGATTTATTTAGCCGAAGACAGACTGATGAAGATAATACGTGTTAGATGCCCGGAATGAGATGTCGTAAAGTGATTGATGAGTCTCGGATTAAACGAAAGAGGTCTGAAAAAGATAGGGAAAGTGATTTAGCTGGATGTAGCTGGAAGATCAATGTATTACAGCAACATGTGATATTTTATTTAAAAACTTTTATTACGGTTACACTCTGCAGGGAAGGCCGTCTCCTCGGATTATAAAACTTATGTTTGACTGACTAATGAAGTGATTGTTTAATTGAAGATGCAAAAACAAATTTATCCATATTCGTTCCTCAGCTTAAACACATTTTCAATTGCATTCGTCTCGTAAAATACGAAAATGATAAAACCATTTTTATTATTTCTATTTTTTACGTGTATAATGACGTGGCATTTTAATAATGTTACATAATTCGATATTATTGAGACTTTAAGGTATTTTTAAAAATTATAATGTTATAATCTAACGAAAATTCTATGTAATTAAATATTTCGTTAATACGAGTAAGTTGTGTTTAATCGATAGGTGCAAGGGGAATTTCCAAATTATAAAGTTCTGCATATGTACTTGTCAGTAGGAAGCTCCTTATTTGTAAAAAGTAAAAATAACGACATAAATAAGGTAATGTAACGTAAAAAAAAAAAAAAATTGAAAATTAATAACTCATATTTTATTTTTGTCTTTTGTTCGAAAACAGAAGCGAAATGTTGAGGAAAATTGGATTGTAAATAATGTTATAACATTTCGCTACGTAAAATGGAAAAGCTATCAATGTATATATAAGTTCTGCAACATATAGATTATGCCTTGTGTAAAAAATTTACGATTATCGATACGTTTATTAAATTACAGATGGGAAGGACGAGTAATCCGCTTATAGGGGTAAAAAGTTTTGCCGCTTAAATCCGGGGACGGAATACACACGACGCAGACAAAGATCGGGGCAGAAAAAGGGAAGGCACCCAAAAATATAAAGGAAAGTGCACGTCCTTTAAGGGAAATACTCCATCGAATTCTTAATTTCCAGTCCGGGGGATTTAGACGGTGCTGCCCCCCACGCCACTTCCGCTTTTCCCCCTTCAAACTGGTCCCCCAGATAAGTGAATTCTCGCTTAGTGGATAACGCTTTGGGCAAATTGAATTTTTCTCATCCGGTGAAAATTTTCCCTTTCGCTTTCCTTTTCTTAGTTACGTTTTTTTTTTCTTTCTTTCTTTTTGCGGAATAAAAGATCGTCATAAAAAATTCATAAAAATAAAATTGAATCCGATATGAGATACATTGTGCTATTGTGCAGGAGTAAAACGATATTTATATTATTTAGCCGAATTCGAAGGCGGCTTTGACGACTACGAAAATTCGAGAAACCTTCTCTCGGAGACAGAGAATAAATGAAATTAAGGTGGCGAAGGGATGAAGGATCGCGAGGGTGAGGAGGAGCAGGGTGGATTTTCACCCAGCGCATTCGGGAATCGGCTTCTAAGGCGCGCACGAAGGGATACCTGAAAATTCCACGTTCCCACCGCATTTAATTACCAAGTTGTCGCCGATTGCGGCCGTTCCAACACATCGAAGGTTTTTTAATACATTCCGCGTTGCCGCAAACAAGCAAATTAGAACAATTTCCTTGTGACATTAATCATAATTTGTTTCGTTTCCAATGTTTCTCCAGCAGACTTCGGCGGAGGCACATCTTTCGAAATGTTTAATTTGTACACTTAACGAGTCCATACCCGACCACATAATAAGAGGAAACAGGGGTTTAGCTTAGGCATTGAATCGTAAATTTTTCCTTACATCTCCTGAATAATTAATATGAGCGAGAGGTATTAATTAGTATAATATGCTGGGCGGGAGCTAAACAATATATCAAGAGTGTCAGTCTTAAGGTCCATTTTTCGGTGCCTCGAACTGGTGCGATTTTAAATGCTTATCGCATGCAGCGTTTGTCTTTTCAGTAAATGGGCAGCCACGCATGGGAACGCACACGTGAACGTACCAAATACGTCGAATAGAAGTAATCGTTTTATGGTCTCGCTTCGGGAAAAAAAAAAAAAAAAAAAATGTCTATTCGACAACAGCTGAACAACTTCTGAAAAACTTTTAACTGAAATATACCAATAAAAATAAACGACAAACTTCCATTGATTTACAGCCGTTCGGGACCTTTTGAAATGAATCCAGAAATATGACATGTTAAATGGGAAATGGGAGCGTCGTCGACGTTCTTACCTTATGAAGGGGTCAAATTTTTAAAGAAAAAAAAGGACCGAAAAGTCATTGTGTTATTGAAAGAGGATCATCATCATAAAACTTGCGTCTTGTGACACGGCCAATGCCGTAACAAATTCCTTTTTTTCTTTTTTTTCCTTTCAGTACTTGTGCCGTATTCCTGAAAATAAAAACCCCGAACCTGTTTTGAGAAATGTTTTTTGTATTTCACTTTTTCGAAGCGCGCCGACCCAGCGTAAACAGCTAATGGTGGTACCATCCCCGACTATGAGGCACTTGGCGGCGCATCACGAACCCGGGCCTCTCAGGTTTCGGACATCGGCGAGGTTGGCGTTAACCTAAAGACACGTGCCTCGGTTAACGAACGTCTTTCTGCCACGACACCGTCCGGAAGTCTCGCACCTAAAATGAGCGCGGCGACATCCGGGATGCGCGATGCGCTTACAATTCACGAGTCGATGGGTTTTTTTTTTTTTTTTTTTTTGATGGACGCACGAGAAAGAAAATTTTCCATGCCCGGCCCGGAAAGGGAGGCGGAATGACAATTGCCTTTTGCATTAGGCGATTGTAAACTTGTCGAATTAATTAATTTGAAAGCTTTCGAGCGAGCGGGCTTTTCGGCTCCTCCGCTGCCGGTTTTCCGACCGGCGGGAAAAAGCTCCAACTGGAAAGGGCTCGTTTTGCTGAAGTTCAAAATTCCGTGACTTATTGCGGACCGAAATTATCACCGCGATCGTTCGGTTTCGTCCATTTCCATAATTGAAACGTACCATTCGTTGGCAGGTTCTCGTCCGGGATGCGGGACCGGACGGCGCGCCGTTCGTTATGACCGGAAAGCTGCCTTTTTGAAACTTCCGCTTTGACCGCTGATGTTATCGGCGTCGGTTTTCCCGTGGCAGGCTCGTTCCAGCGCATCCCGGGCTTTTTTCTTTTTTTTTTTCCCCCCTTTTTCATTCGTTCAGATTCGCCTTTAATAATTCAGAGATCGCTTAATCGTGACGCGATAAAAGATTCTTCGGCTCCATCTGAAAGCGAGGAGAATCTCTTTCGAATTCGGTTTTTGCGCATCCAGAAAAGGATACTTTTCCAATCAAATATTCGGTAAATTTTTTTTTTCTTCTTCCTTTCTGCCGTTTTATTTCCGTTCCTTTCATGCCTAATAAGACTTCCCTTTTCGACATGCGTGGCGTTTTTCCAGCCCTCGGCCTCCTTCTTCCTTTTTCCCTTTCCCTCCCTTCCTCCCCCATCCGAGCGAGCTTTACGCCGTCTGAAAATATTTCCCGTCCGCGGAAGGGAAAAAAAAAAAAAAAAAATTTGAATTTGCCGAGATTTCACGATGGCAGTGCTGAGGGTATTCATCTCGAAACACGCTTCCGGCATTAAAATATTAAGCGGATTCCGGTAAAACATCACGTACAAATGCATTTTGGACGATGCTTAACGGTCTGGCGCTCTTTCTTCGATCTTCGATCTTCTCCGCTGCGACGGGATGGATTTTCTCCACGATTTTTCCATCTCTTTTCCCTGCATCCTGCTGCGTAGCCCCCGCCCCCGGGGGAATCACCGGCGAGTAAACGCGCTTGCGAATCGATCGGTCTGACGCGCCGATTTTCGAGATATCGAAATAAGATAGGTGGCGGCGAAGGAAAACAGTCGAAAAATTCCAAACGGGAAGACGCGGAAAATTATTTCGATGTCTCGCCAGAGATGCAGAGGAAAAATGCGGGTCTCGAAACGGGTCTTGTTACTTAATCAAGTTTCCTTTCCTACCCAGAGGGGCTAAGGGTGAAGACGAATTCTATCCCCGAACGAAAATATGTCCTTCTGTTTATGAATTATTCATATAATTAGATAATCGAGTTATGGTCCTACCGCATTTTCAGCCATTTATAAACGGGAGGAAGAACCTAAGACCGACTTCGAGCCAATACAAATGAATGTTTTGCCTCCCTTCGGTGGGAGCACTGTGGCCCAAAAGAGGTGACATTTTGCGAATTAAAAAATTTTCCTTTGCGTGCAAAATCGCACCTTTTAATTTTCTTCAGCTTAATGGAATTCTGCTGACGGATTGATGACTCAAAGTACACTTTCCAACATGCATCGCTCGTAATATATTCAGCGGTTCAACTTGGACCGATTGAGGTGTTTCTTCCACTTCTTCGTTTCTAAATGATGCCTGAATTGCACCTCGCTGGCTGCCTAAACATTGTTAAATATGCCTCGGTCTCCTTCTGCCTTCTTCCCAGATGCCGAGAACCCGATTTCACACTTGCATTTCAAAACAGCCTTATAAATCAGTTTCCCAGCTCGGGTCTCGGCCTCGAAGGCGAGAGACCGATGCAGCGAATAATAATACATCGTTTATCGTTAGCTGCAAACATAAATTAAGGCAAGATTCATTTCATTTGCACCGCGTTATAAAAGCGGCTGAAATCATACATGAAATTACTCCGAATCAAAGCGGGCTTAAAATAATACAAAGCCCCACATCGATCGCGGTACCTTCCGCGTACCTGAAAAAAAAAAGGAACACCGTTTCAGATGCCAATTTGTTTGCACGGAAACCCGGAAAATTTTATGCTTTTTTCGCACACTTCATTATGCTGCAGAAATGCAAAAAAAAAAAAAAAATTAAGGTAAGGGCATCGTAAAAAATTTTCATTTAATTCAATATGGAAATACTCATTCCGGTAAATTCGTCCCCGTTCCCGTCTCTGGTGTCAGGTATCCGAAAAAAAAAAGGGAGAAACGTGTTGCGTGCCGCTTTTCCAATTTTGCCATCGCATAAAAGCTTCCTTTTCCCCTGATTTTTCTGCGGGAGACGGAAAATTTAGGTTTCGGAAATGGGAATTTCATTTGTGCAGATCGAGTCCACCGGGGGACTCCTTTGCGCACACGAAGGAGCAGGGATGCATCCAGTCTGAGGTGGTGCGGCCAATTTTCGCCAGCTAAAACAGGCGGAAGCCGAGCGAAGGAAGCTCCGGATCGCGCTTAAATTAAAATTCTGTCCTGAGGCGAGTTTCCCTTTGCGGAAAAATCGGAGGGATCGCAGCGGTGGATAAGGGAAGGGGGATGAATTAAGGGAACCCCCCGAAAACGCATTTTTGGTTTTTATTTTCGGCGGCAGAATCCGCGCTCATTTTGGAAATCGTCGGGGAGTGAAAGGCGGGAGCGAAAGTGCCATTTTGGGGAAAGCACCAATTCATTTTATGAGTTTTTCATTGGAATCTAAGCCCCAGGAATCGATTTCATTCTTGTCACACCATTCATAAAAGCTCTTTGCTTCCCTTCCACTGGAGGCAAGCGGGCTTCCTTTTTCCGTAAGCGCAACACGGGTCTCCTATCGGATCAAATCATATTTCAAACGTCGCCTTTTTTTTTTATTAACTCCTAAAAATATTACCTTTTTTTCCTTTTTTTTTTTTTTATCTTCCCTGAGAAAAACATCGTCTCCGTGTTATAGAATTTCATTATTATACATCGGGTTATGATGGGAGAAAACCGGCCGTGATTTATCGAGGAAATTACGATGCGTTCGGGTGGCGAAAACTCTCATTAGTATATGAAGACCGTTCCAGCGAAGGCACCCCCGATGCCTCGCAAAAGGTTTAAACCGGTTTCTGGATAGAAATTTCGACGCGTCCCCGGTCGCCGGAACCCGAAGCCGGTTCAGACAGCTAACGAACCGGAGGGCGAGCGGGGGAGGGGGATGATTCCCGAAAGAAAAGACAAGCGCAAGGCTGGGTTAGTGCCCACCGCTGCATATCGGTTTTCCGGTATAATTCGAATCTCAATCCGGGCAGCAATACCCGCGCTTAGGCGACGGGCGCCTCGTCCAGATTTTAGTTTTCCAACGGGGGAAAAACCGATCGGGTCACCGTACGACGATTAGGTTCAGACTTTTGCAGATCTTTCGTAATTTTCCTTCTCCACTTAAAGCGTTTTCATTAAGAAAGCAATGTGCTTCCTGCCCAGCACCGGATTGCCCTAACTGCACGTATCTCCAGCGTGAAGTTTCCTCTTTTCGCCTCCTCAACCTTAGGTCCCTCATTAAAAAATAATTCTTATCGCCACCGGGAGGCGTACCCCAAATCAATTCTGTGTACCTTATATTTTCCTCCTCGTGACTGTTTCTAAAATTTTTTTTTCGGTCCGAGATTGTAATTTCACTTTAACGAACGATCAGGTTTTCCAGTTTTTAAGAAAGAAAAAAAAAAAAAAAACCACCTCGGTCATACAATTTCTTAACACACGTCCTAACGTCTCAAATAACTTTCATTATTTATATTTAAAATGCGATCTGAGATTCGGTCCCGAATACCTATTTTTAGCTTTGTGATGGGGCAGATATCGCAAACGCACTTTTCCACCTAGACGTACCTATTTCGGACACGGTCCATCGGATGGCTTTGGCAAGAGTTCTTGAGAGAGGAAGCCACACCCGGAGAATCGGCTTCCTGAATTAATCCGCAGTTCGCCCGGAGTCGTTTTCATTTTCACACTTGACGTCTGCGTCTGGGATAAAATGAAAAGAGACAGAGCCTGGCAAGGTTTCATTATCGTATCGAATTCCTAGCGAGTCGCCCGCGGAATGAATCGGCCGAGGAACCGGCTCCCCGCGGTCCCCAGGAAAATGTGACAGCATCCGAGTCGATGCCAGGAACGCAAAAAAAGCTTTTCGGGTTTTCGGCCTTACCTTCGACGCCCCGTGACGACGTTTGAATCCCGCTGCTGCGAGATTCGGCTGAAGCGTTCGTTGCCTTTTTCGACTTTCGAAAAAGGTAAACCTAACTTTGCGCCCGGACTCAAGACGTTAATTTCTTCGGCGGGGCGAATTTACCTGGAGTCTGGAAATAACAGAAAACAAAAAAAAAAAAAAAGGATCAAAGCCGCGAAAAAATAACTTCCCGTGGATTTCTTTTATTCAGCCTGCCCGTTTTGATTTATTTTTTTGACGTCGACGTATTTATTTCCGCAGGAATAGGCCCGAACCTTACTTGATGATGCAAATCGAGTTTTTCCGCCTCTTTTAAAAAACATTGATTTGATACTGTCCCTTTCCCGTGCATCGGAATCCTTTGAAACAAATCACTTTTCCGGTTCCTCCGAAAACTCCCTTCCAGGTACTAAATATTTTCCGATTGCTGCCCGTCAGGGTGGGACGCTTCTGAACGAAAAAAAATTCATCCACTTGCGCCGGGAACAGGAGATCCTCGTTGGTGATAATGCAATTGACACCGAGCGAATTTTATAATGCAATTATGACTGCATATAAAAATGAATAAGGCAAAATTTTATGATTACCAGAATGAATAATGACCATTGATTCGTCGCGGTTTGCCCAATCAAAAACTGAGCGAGAAGTGCGAGAACTCGGATTAACTGGGTACGTCGCTCGAACTGGGTACGTTCTTCAATAATTTCGCACCTGACCGAATATTTACTGCGGTACATATTGAAATATGGGGAAAAAAATGAGGAAAAAAAAAAAGAAAGAAAGAAAATAAAATAACTTTGGTATCCCCAGAGAACGGGAAAGTTAAACAAGTTCATTTCGCTCCTGCTGTAGAAATACATTAATGGCACAACCGATTACAAGTGAAGAGGAAGGAATTGCTCATTCCAGGCAAACTCACCTTTCCTCTTCTATCCCTGCCTCATCCTAGTCCCCATGTTCGCCTTCTTTCGTCTTCTTCTTCTCCTTCTGCTGCTGCTGCTGCTTCCTTCCAGCCTTTTACAATTTTTTTCTGTGCGAAAAAAAAATCAGTTTTAAAAAAACCACCAATCCCTTATTTCTTGCATTATCCCCTGCCTCCCTCTCTCTGCCGGAGCCTCCTTTGCAGACGACAGGTCTGCACCATTAATTATTGCAAAATTCTTTTTTTTATTCCTTTGAAATTTTGTGCTCTGACTTCAACCCCCGCTTTCCCGAAAGAATTATCAGGGAAAAAAAAACTTTTGCCTCCTCTCAGACTTTTCTTTTTTTTTTTTTTTTTCTTTCTCCATTACAAAATTCAATAATGTTCTACATGGAAGCGGTGCGGTGCACGAGACTCCTGGAGAAAATCCAAAAAATTCAGTTTTCCCTGGAATTTTCCATTTACCTATTAACTGCCAGCGAGATATTTCTCAAGATGTTCGTATATATTTCACTGTTGCCGGGGGAAAAAGAAAAATTTTCGTTTTTTCCACAGCCCAGATTGAATATAAAATCTAAAATTTGATTTTCTCAACGTGATTCCGCATACAAATCGCCCAAGAATACCTCCTTCATTATATAATTGAGTATAAAAGGTCGGAAGGGATGAAATGGAGAAAATGTGCTGTTCAATTTACAAATCTAACATAATACCAACTTTATACTCTATAGAGAGTAAAGGGGTTTAAGACTCTTATTGCGGCATGAGTCACGTATCAAAAGTCCGTACATTTCAATTGAATAATGTGTAAAACTTGAGGAAGGTTTGAGGCATTGGAAAGAAGAAATCCACGAGGGAAGTTAAACTTTTTTAACAAACCCGACTTAGGTCGAAGTGGAGAATAAGTGGCGGATTGTGAGAATATGAAAATGATTTGAAAAAAATATGTGTAATATTACAGTTCATCCTAATAAAAGCGTAATCGCCTTTTCTAATCTCGAGATTTATATATTATATAATCTTTCTCAAAAGAAATTAATTCAGCGGAGGAAGAAGATGATAAATAAATAAAAGGAGCATATGACAACTCAAAAATTATCCGCAGTTGCGTTTGCATTGTAAATATATTAGCGTACATTTACATTCTTGATGGTGAAAATGTTTCAAATTGTGTTAAGTATCTCCACGCGAAAATATAAATGATGGACCGCATCTTGTTTCAGGCGGGAAAAAATCTAATGCAATCTGAAAAGCACGCAGGGCAATGACAGCATAAATAACAACGCACTTTCTGCTCCAAATCTCACATGTAATAAAAATTGAATAGAGTGGTTGCAAATAGTAATCATTTATAACGTCAATCGTAATACAGTTTTATAATATAAATGGATGGTTTGAAAAATTCACCTCACAAAATACGTGATACTTTAGGGGTTAATAATGGTCGTGTTATCCTCATCTAATAACGAAACTGAATGCGCTCCAACAGGAAAAATGGGGCAGATAAAGCCGATTAGATGGGAGAAGGATTTTGCGGAAGGTACGGGCCGTCGGATCGCCCTGCATCTTCCAGAACACCGGCAGTTTCAATATTCCGATTTAGTCGCCTTCCCTCCAGAATGTCCCTCGGCCGTTCATTTCCTCCGCTGGATATCTGCAAGGAGGAAACTATATATATTGTTATACCGATTCGAAAACTCGCTCACCCCAACTCTCCCATTTCCGACCGCTGACACTTTCTCTTCCGTGCTTTCTCCGTATCGCGTGCTTTCATCGATCACGTTTCGCAGCCCCCGCTCCACCAACCCCTTTCACCTGATGCATTCATTCGGCGGAAGTTTCGATCTCGTCCGCTACCTCTGACGGCTCCATCAAATTTATTTTATTACCCTTAAGGAATTTGTTGATATTTTCCCAAGGCGCACATGGAAAGCCAAGCTTCCAGCTTTTTCACAGGCACGGCAATTAAATCAGTAATATTCGTCCACCCGGCACTCCCAAGCTCGGAATGCATGGTAACCACGGAGTTTCCCTTTCGCAGGGGTTTTGCACCCGTTTTGGCCATTCATCGTGCTTTGTTGGGCCATCAAAGTCAGGCCGAGCATAAGGGCTCTTACAGTTCCCCTTTTTTCTTTACGTTAAATTGAAGAAGGGGTCCTTCTGACCCCGGCATTTGCTTCGTAAGAATGATTTGACAACTTATACGTTTCTGGAGAGGTCTATTCCGTTGATGGATGAATTGGAAGCGAACATGAAAATGACATTTATAACATTTGTTCCTTTTATTATTAGTTTTCCATTCGATAAATTGGTTTATAAATGCGATCAGAATCAAGGAATTGTTTTCCGGGACCTCGGGATAAAGGGAGCCGAACAACGGAAATTTAGCATCAGCATTCTTTGGCGTCTCATAGAAAATCGCACCGAGTTCGCTCGCAATCGATTATTTAATAAATTATAATTTAACTGGAGAATTATAATTCTTCCCTTGCCCCGAGATTAAAAATATTAAATAGTAAAAGAGATCGTTTGGATGCTTGTTTAAACGCAAGAGTGCTTATTTAGTGTTAATAATATTAGCAAGGGGATTAGTTGTAACTAAACAAAATAAACCCAACGCCAAGCTAACGTTTTCACGTCCTGCGCCATAATGCAAGATCTCCTAATGTTGATTTTAACTGAGACTAAACATGGCTGAATATTTCAAATTACGAAATCTAAAAATCTGATCATAGCAAGTAACTTGCAATTAAGACATTCGCTTGGTCGTAATGTATTTATAACGCCGAGGCAAGGTATTTTCATTGTGACCGAAATTCCACTTAAGGTAAAGAGGTTAAAAGGTTACTTAAAGTCGACAAATGAATTGGTTCGCACTCTAAAAAATAACGTAACCGTGTCGAAACTATTAGACATCTCACTGTTCCTTTGTATTATAACCATCTTATTCTGCTTATAAATCGTACATATAGGTCGAAATTTTGAAGCACAACTTCCGAGAGTGCATAATAAATCTTTAGCTATTGATCAAATAAATTTTCAGATCCAGTTATCTTCATCGTGACTTACGGTATGAGCTGAAAACGCCAATTATACCGTAATCATTGTAATATTTATAAATTATTATACATAAAGGCTTCCATTGCAGGTGGATGCTGAGGAAAGTCCAGATATGAAATTCTCTGAGAGGGTATCTTGAGGATATTGTCAAAACGGGTTTTATCGTTAAATTCATTCAAGAATATATCGCCCGGGGATAAACTATAACCTAAAGATCAAAAAAAGCTCTATAATAATAGTGATCGAATTATATATATAATATCACGATGTAATTTAAGATAAACAGCCGAAATATAAATGATCGACGTTTGATGCAGCTAAGACTTTTTCACAGTAAATCTTCAACTTTTCCGCTTGCTATCGGAACGAAATTACTTTTTTATGTAGATATACACTCGGTTCCGTAATTAAAGCTTTATGGGGAAAACGTACCTTAGCCGTCGCTGTGGTGAAAAGGTTCAACCTATCATCATGAATCTTGACCTTTTTACCTATGGAGCGTGCTTTTTTTTTATTAGTGACCGGAATTTATTAATTACTTCACTTCGACAAACCAAGGTATTTCGTTGTTTGCTCGACTCATTTATATTCCCATTTTTGAAAGTATGTAAAAGCGCGTTTCAAAACGTTTTATAACTCATAAAACATTACGATTATGGATCTCATGCAGGCGCTTATATGGCTGCCTCCTTCGAGGAGGCCACCGCTTAAACTCCTCGCTGATGGAAGAATAAACTAAATTCAATAGCAATATACCGAATGAATAGTTTAGCAGGGAATAAGAAATTCCAGTTCCGTAGGACTTTTTTCTTTTTCTAAACCAAATTCTTCCCCATATTCATCATCAATTATTCATACTGAAATGGAAAATAAATGACGTACAGGAAGTTAAATATTTTCAAGTTTGCACATTGATCACGGACGATTGTCTCTCACGGGGATTTCCGGTTAATGATATTTATTCCCGGTTGGGAAACTTGATCGTGCATAATTTGAGATTGTTTAGTATAAGGAAACCACTGTCGTTAATCTTACCATCTGTCCGCTGTGTGTATTTCAACGGTGTTATATATTATTCAATAATCACACCAAGAACATGAGAAAATATATGAGAATATAAGTTTTTGCGCATTATATCGATCATCGCTGCGGCAAAGAGATGTTTAACTCAATTTAAGGCAGTGCACAAGTTATTTGGCTCTGACAAGGAAAATAATAAAAATCAAAATCACAGATCCTCGTCATGTGCCTCGGCCTCGCAGCATAAATTTAAAAATATTCAACCTATTTCGTTCTCGGATGTATGCGCTTCCTTAAAAGCCACACTTAAATTAAAGCTCCTCGAGGATTCAGGAAATCGCGGAGTCGGAAGATGGATTTCAAATGTGTTCGGTCACCGGACAGAAATGTAAATTTCGGTTATTCAAATGAATTTTCAACTTTACCGGGGTAATCGGATTCAGATATCTGAGAGAGCTTTTCGCGAATACCCAGCAGAATTTTTGATTTACGGGGAAATATTTGCCGTAAGAATCTCCTTTGTTCCCGCTTTATAAAAGATGTAAAATATAGCCGGGAGCCAAGGTTTCCCTTTTCAAAATTTACATTGACCGTGAATAACCGAAATTAGAAATTGAAGAAAATTGTAGAATAATGTATAAATCGTTTCGATTTTAAAATGAAATGAGTTAGATTATGTGACTCGACATAAATTTTGCACAATTTTCAATTTGAATTCTTTTTAAAATTTATTCGATAATTTCGGCTATTATCCGTGCTATCAAAGTGCGAAGGCTGCCGCAGAAATTGCTGCAAATGGCGAAAAATGAAAAGAAACTTAATAATGGAGTTTTAGTTTTAGCAACCATTTGAAATACCTGCATTTTGACATGAAAAATTCAAAATAATGAATATGATTTAGGTTAAATTTCTTTAACCGTGAAATAATTTAATACATAAGATGAAGCTATTAATCATGTTAAATTCAACCTTTCAGATCATTACCAGAGAGAACAAGAATTGTAGGTACGTGAATCACTGGGGTATATACCAAAATTATAGGTCATGAAGAGATCTCTGTGCGAAAGAAGACAAACATCTATCAACGTTTAGTAAAGATCAAACATAAAAATTGGTCATTTCATATATGACATCCTTTTCCCTGTACAATTTAACCATCCATCCTCAGAGTCGACAGCTACTCCAACAAGGACCGCAAAAAGTAATTAAAATCATTTACATACGACGTAAACCATTCCTTTCCCTAGTCTAATCAACTGGAGTTTTTCATAATATTTTATGAAAATCAGCTTTCAGTGTTACCATCACAGAATTGAAGCAAAAATATGAAAAATTTTGGTTAGTTGCAAATTGAAAATCTCGCCAGAAGATTAAAAATCAATGTCAACGAAGGTTTATACGCTAATTTACATATCATATTTAATCATACCTCATAAAATCGCGAATTTGATTTACATGTGTAATAAATTCAATTCATAAATTCAGATTAATAATAACTCATAAATGGATATTGTAGATTCTAAATTTTCATCAGATTCATTTTTCTCATGCATCTGAACTATTGTAAAAAGTAGTTGTCTAAACTAATGTGAAAAAAAAAAAATATGTATGAATATATCAAACTTTTGATTCTTAAAAGATGGACGTCAAAATAAGAAAGCAATATATTTTACACAATATTTGAAAAAAAAAATCTCATGATATGGCCCCAACCATATCTATAATAAACGGACGTCAAATTTAATTGCAAAATGTTTACTTTTAAGGATTAGATTGAGATAATTTTTTAATATTTCTCGATAATTAGATCTTTGACCATTTTGCCAAACCCTGAACTATGTGGAATCGATTTATACATCTAAACAGAACCTCATTCAGTATATTGTAAAACATTAATGCTAAAAGGAAAATTATTTTTACATGATGTTTTACAGGCGAATCGATATGGTTGAACCTTTGTCACAACACACCATAATGCTAACCGAGAGAAAAAGAACTATTTCATCTCTTTTTTGCATTCGAACTGAAAAGAACGGTTAAATTTAAAGCGCTTTAATGGGAGATTAATTAATAAAGTTCGCCTACTTTAAACTGCGAAAGAGCCGTTAATTAAAATATAAAACGAGACCAGTTTTTATAGTTGGCTTACTTTTTATAGTTACATGTAATAAAAGCTGTAAATGCAGTTTTACGTTGGGAGGGCCCCGTGGAAAAGCGCTCCGTACGTCTGTGGTGAAGTACATTAGGAGCATGCACCCTGCTGACCATTAAATATTCATTTAAACCTCTTGTGACCTCGGTTAGACTACCAAAATGCAACATTTTGAAAGACAGCAAACTGCTGAATATTTAAACCTAATGCTATGGCTTGATTGCCTTGTTATAGTATAGATTTTTGTAAAGCTGAAACCCGAGAAACATGATGAATTGAGATACCACCGCTTCGATGCAAAGAAAATAAAATTCAGATCATACAAAACGTTAGTGCGTAATAATTAATTGCGTAATAATAAAGTAATTAAATGTATATAAAATACGATACGTATTTTTCATTGAAAACGCAATGTAAAATTTTATGCTGAAAAAAATTCAAATGCTCTCGCGGATTATATAATAAGTTAAAAAATTTTCAGTTCAGTCGATGAAACTAACCACCAACATTCGTTTCAAAAATAAATGGCGAATGACATAAAGAAATTCAAAATAGCAACTGTAAATACTGATATGTGCTGAAAACCAGAGGTTTTATTTCGTTTTAATAAAATACATACAAATTTTAATTTACTTAGAATAACTTTGTATTTTCTCAAATTCCAGTCACTTTGGTAATGTATGAAATTGAAAAAAAACTATTTGGTCCGACATATAATCAAATTGCTGTCGCAGCATCAATCATTTTATTGAGAGCAAGGCAAATAGAGGATTTGCAACATTCAGTACGAGATATAATTTAAACTGCAAAATCAGAGATCTCTTTTTCTTGAATATTTTTAACTTCGTCCTTATTTGATTCGAAACAGGGGTAAAGCATTAAGCTGGTGCTAGATAAAACAAAAATAATCAACGGCCAATGCAACTTAATAAATCTCCCCTAAACAAAAACACAATCCACGAAATGTAAAAATTATTCCTTATATAATTATGTAAATATCGTAAAAAGCAGATTGATATATATATATAATATCATGGTTTCGTACGAGGAACACGGGCTTAAGCGTCTAATCAAGATTCGAAAATTTCAACGTTGCATAAAATTAAGGGGACAAATTTTGCGAAATGATAGATATTTTTTAAAAAATATTTATGAAATAAAACATGTAAATTGAAGTTTATGATTTTGCGATTAGTTAAGAAGCGATACATAAAAATTACATGGAATTAAGAACTAATTGCAGATTCATAATGGAGATATAAGTTTATAATCATGCAACAATAGTGCTTAAGGAGAGACAAGCGTGATATGTTATAACTACAGAACAACAAGATTAAAATAAATATAAATTGTTTATTTATGTCGAAACTATAATAGGGTGCCTAATCAAACCTAAGATTAACGCGGTTAATAAATAAGATTGCTTTTATGCGTTTGGGGAACTTTATGAAGTATCCCAGGGGGTCCACGTTACATGTTCTTCACCGCTTGGTATATTTGGCAACGTTAACAATATCATTTAGATGAATATAACCTTATGTTACAGCTACAGCAGGCGTTTAAATTTACATTTAAAAGCATCAATCACATCGATTCTTTTCATTTTCGGCACCGGATTAAAAAATCGTTTCGGAATCCGCCTTGGGTGGAACGCGGGAAATAATTAACGGAATAATCATCGTAAATTACTTATTTGCCGTACGTAAGTCGTTTAGTGAGCCCTGCGGAAAAGTCCTGGCTGTCTGCGGAAAAGTCCTGGCTGTCTGCGGAAACAGTCGCTGCCTCACGGTTTTGGCCCGACGCAATCATAAATCTGACTCTCCTTCCAGCGAGTCGACCTTTCTCCCTGCCCGCATTCTGAGGTGTCGCAATTTATGGTCGTCTCAAAGTACCCGGCGAACACGTTCGAAACATCTTTTCCGACCTTTTGAGAAAACCAAATCCCGTCCCGAATATTTTCTTATTTTATTACTTATCGCTACATTACGTCGATCCTGATGCCCGCACCGCACAAATTTTGTTTCAGAAGTTTTTATTGCGCCTGCAGTCAACCATAACTAATACTCTCCCTCAGAGATGAAGGAAGGCGGTCGTTTAAAGTGAAGGCAAGAGTGCTATTTATCTTGTTCCTTCGATTGGACACTGGAAAGCGGACGGGATGAGAATCAGCGAAATGGAAAGGAGAAAATTCCCCGCCCCGAACGTGAAAGGTTTCGAATCTTCGGACGAACGGACTTCCGCGCAAAAACGAACATCCCCGACGGGGAGTTGATGACACCCGAGAAATCAATGACGGTCTCCGGAGGAGAAAAAGCTAATAAAGCACTTGATGATTCGAGTGAATTTTTTTTTCTTTTTCCTCTGCCGGAGTCCCTCGCCGAAGAAAAACTTCGCGGTGAAAAACATCCCCCTTCGCTCGGTCAGAGAATAAGCCGGAAAACTTGCGCTGTTCGCCGCGTTCGGAAAACCAACGTCGGAGTGGACGTTCGCGACGAAAGTCAACCGGAAGCGATACAACAAGGCAGATGCCATTTTAAAAAAAAAAAAATCAAAACAAAACTGGAAAAATGGCGGAGCCTGAGGCCGAAGCAGCAGACGACGATTCGCGAATTTATTAAGGCGACGGGAGTGGGAAAAGTTGGCGTCGCGCTTCTCTTACCTGTGACGTAAATCGTGAAAAAAAGCGGGCGATTTTCCGCGAACTTCCGGGAATCGGCCTTCGGCGGAAATCGTAATCCTCTCTGCGTGGTGGAAGCACAAAATCACTCGAGGACCAACTTTTGATTTATTCCAATTTCTATTTCACTTTAATCGCCGATTCATTAGCGATCAATTAGAATTTCGGCATCAAACGAGATCTCGATCCGAAAAGAAAAATAACGTAAAAAAAAAAAAAAATGAAAAAAAAAAGGAAAAATCGAAACTGGAACCGCACCTCAAAGAATGCACCACACCAAACAACGCGCTGGCTACGACTGAAGTGACGTTACCCATGGCGCGGCGGTGGAGGAAATCGACGGCTCTGCCTCGCTCCGTCTCTGTCGCACTCCCGTCGACGACCTTTCCCCTGCTTCCCCGACCGAGGCGTCCTCCTCGCAAACACGCGCGGCTTTTCCCTCCCCCCCCCCCCGACGCCCCTTTCGCCTTTTTCGTGTACGCAGAAAAACGCGGTGGCGACGAAATTCCGACGTGAAAACGAGACGGATCATCCCTCGAGCCAATTGCGCGGGGGAAGGGAGTTTCAAAGCGGTCCTCGGCACGGGGCAGATTCGCCTGAGCAACCGCCGGGATTGCACTCCGAACGGGAAATTTGAATCGTTCCCGGGGCAAAATGGAAAATGCCGGGAGGGAGACGGCAAATGCGATCGGACAAAGCCCGCATCGGTTTACTTTAATGCGCGAGCTCGAGCTTAAGGCCCCGCAAACGCCGCAGATGAACGTCGAATGTTTGTCAGAGAACAATCTCCGCGGATGCTTTTTCCATTGGCTCCGTGAGAAGGTTGTTAAGCCGAGCCGCGTTTCGGTTATCCGCTGAATAGGTGCAGCCTTTTTCATAAGGATCGCTGACGTTACCCCCCCCCCGGCAACTGCAGTCCCAGTCGGAAGGGCTCGTATCTGGGAGGAGCTCCTTCGGGCTCCTTACTTATGCCCGACGTTCCACGTTTTAGGAAAACACGGGGAATTATTTACTTGTGAGAGAAAGATATTAAAACGTGTCGCGGATGACGATGCACAAAAATTCGTTTTTAACGTATAACCGTTCGATCGTCTGAACATCGGCAGTCCCGGACTCTTGATTTACTTATGTCGTTTGCTTCGAAGGATTTAACGCCTTTTGCTTCAGACATTTTTATCTGTGGCGTGCATTTTTAATGTGCGGTGTTTCTCCTCGTGGGAGAGTGGAGTTGCCGACGATTCTGGGGTAAAAAGGTTTTTCGGAAATTCGCTCGGGTGAAATTAAACAAAACCCGGACCCGGGGAAGTGTCGGTCGGAGGAAGGAAGCGGATCCTTCGCGGCAAAGATTCGGGAAATCGGAAAAGCTTCGGGGCTTTCTTTATTTGCCGCGATCTGCAAGACGCGGCTCCGCTGGAGTCTGTCTCTGACGGTGGTCGTCGTCCCTCATTTGCTCCAGTGCAGATTGGATGCTCGTGCTGAGTGTCGTGCTTGGGAATATTTTTTATGCAGATTGATCAAAACCCATTTTCTCTTAGAAATCAAATGCAGTGCGCCTTCTTTAACCTATTGAGTCATGCTGGATCGAAAAAGGTCAATGAAGGGTAGTTTAGGGAAACTAAAGTCGCAGACCGCCTAGATCGTATTTCAGGGATCCAAAACCCCGCGGCGAGGAACGGAAAATCCCTCTGTTGTTTTCCAGTTAGGACAACTCAGCAGCGTAGCACATGTGATAAAACAGAATTAAGAAGGATAACGGTAATGAAAATAGGGGTTGCTTTCGATTTCACCCCTTTTTTGCTTTCCGTTTCCCATATAAGTACTTAATGTCAAACACGGCATTTCCAAGGAGATAATCGTCTGCTCCTGTCTCAAGGGTGGGCCAAGGTTAAAACATTATATCTTTTTCACGTGAAAATGCAAATGGATCGGAAAAAACTGTCCCGAGTGATTAGGGGATGATACTCTGGGAGGGTGCAGGGACGGGGATGCCATGGCGTATTGTGTGACCGGGTCACGCAATGACTCATGTATAGCATCATCTCCACGGGGAATATCTCTTCACGAATTATGTTTTCTCGTTATCAATGAACGCGTGGAATTTTTAGGGTTATCGCGGATTCTTTTTTTTTATCCCTGAACGATGGGGGTTGAACTTTTGCCGTGCAACGTCAACCACATGTTAAGTTTTAACGACAGAATTGCCGTCCCACAATCGACCATTTAGGTAATGTAGGCCTCCGCGATAATGGTTACAGCACCCTTCCAAAACCTCCTCCGATATTTATTAAAAAATCTAATTCATCTGCTTCATTATCCTTTTAATTGCCAATTTCATTTAAATTTCATTTACCCTTCCATCGCTAACCGATAAGGGTTAACATCATAAAACTACCATTTCGAGAACGGAGCCTCCGCGATTGAAAATTAACAAATCGTAATTTACGATCCAATTCCTTTTTCAATTTTTAATTTTCCTTTCCCGAAATACTTGCTACCAATTCCACCCAAGTTAGGTTAACTGTCGCTGTAATTTAATTCTTCCGTGGTTTTATTACTTACAGAGCGTTTCTGACTGAAGGCAGAGGGAAGAGGCTTGTCGCCGTTATTTTACTCCTGTCGGCCTTAAAGGTTGCAGGACATTTTTTTTTTTTTTTTACCTTTCTTTTTCACAATCGTGCGTTTTGCCTTTTCAGTCGAAGTTTGATTGTGGCATGCAAAAATGCTTTTTCTGCAGTACTTCGTCTTTGAAATTTAATTTAAAGTTTACCTATATTTTGTACTTTAAAACAAGCTGGCGTTGGACCGCAAATAAATGTAAAACAGATTACTCGTTTCAAAACTGATTGCAATCTAATTCATATTGATTAATAAGCAATATTGCTAACGCCACAACCCTTTTTTGTACATAATACTCACTCGGTAATATTAAATCAAAAATGTATGAATGTGTAAATATTTTCCGAAGCATAATTCCATGACTTTTTAATCAGCAAATACGATCAATTCGGGAGAGCTTTCGAATGTTTAAAGATCATGCTTTGGCGTATGTAATAGCGGATTGCATTAACACATCGCATGAAAAAATTAAGGTAAATAACGGAAACGACAATTTTTCGACAAAGCATGGAATGAAACATTCGAACAAACCGAAATGAACTGGAAACGAAAAAGTCACTGCTGTCATTAATCATTGTTAAGAGGCACTTACATTCGGATGAATACACTTCTTCGACCGAACGTAAGAACAAAAGTTATGGTGATAGTAATGATAATAAACCGCGGGAGGAACGAGAGCGAGAAGCGAGTAAACCCTTGCCAGAGACGGCGTCAAAAGAAGATGGAATGATTGATTGAATGACGCATTCACGTCATACGGTGCGATAACAATGTCTTTTGCAATGCGACATGGCATCGGGTTGAAAGCACCGACGAGGCTATTGCTGCGGCAGGAGCGATGTGCGGCGGAAAATTCTCTCCAGTCGGGAGAAATTTGATCGACGATCAAAAAGTGACCGCTTCTGGACCGAATGCAGGGCATTCCCGCTGAAACCGGGTGCAATAATGCCGAAACCTTAAACGGAGACGCGGTACGTGCTCCGCGCAATGCGTCCATCGCTTAATCTTCGACATGCAAACGGCATCGACTGCCTACCTGTAAATACGTGACACGAGGATTCTGCCTCCCATTTTCTTTCTCTTATTGAATTGGAGCATAATTAGGCGATTCGATGTCCTCACGCGATGTTCCAGCAGCCTGGGAAGAGAAATGACTTCGAGAACATCGCTCCGGCCGTCTGACGGGTCACGCCACGGTAACCTCTCAACCAGTGATTACGCTTGCTTCTCTAGATAAACCTCGCCGAACACGTACGATGTGGCAGAAGAGTTTAAACGGTTCGGACGTGGCAGAAACGCTCACCGGAGCATGAATCTTGGAGGTTCCATTAATTAACGAGGGTCGTTCGATAAGTTCAGCGAAATGGAACGGTACAGGAAGAATTGGGAGAACTTCCAAAGAGGATGGACGCTCCACTTTCGCGCGACCTACGCCGTGCACTCGCTGTGGGAAAATCCTCCGTGCAGTACCTTCAGAAACAAGGTTTGCTCTCGGGTAGGAAGTCATCCAGGCTTCTGTCAAAGATGCCGTACCTAATCCGCAATCTTGTAACTTGAAATTTCTTTACATAAATCAAAAAAAAAACTTTTTTTTTTTTCTCGGATTATTATAATTTTTTTTATTAAAAATTGTACCCCTCTATTCCTCTTTCTCCGTGGAAATTCCAGATTTAATCCTGACGGAGCTTTTGCCCGTACCCTGCTCGAAGCTTTGGTATAAATCATTTTCAGAAAAGAATGAAAAAGAGGGAATAAATCAATAATTAAGAGCATTTTTCCCATCAACAGCCAGAGGATCACTGCCGCGATCATGAATAATAAAGTATTATCTCTTCTCCGTGTAATTATTAATGTTACAGGGAGAAATGGACAAAAATTTTTTTGATAAAATTTGCAAAGTTCTTAAAATTATACTTTTTATAAAAATTATGATGATAAATGAAATTGCGATTGAGTGGAATCCAGTTTCAGCTCGATATGTGCTAATTTGAAAAATAGGATATGATATAGAGTAAAAGTAGTGGAACGTAATTGCAAATTTCTTCAATGTTATTCAGAAAGTAAAACTTAGCGATGCACAATAATATCTGACTTTTTTTTCCGTGAACAAAGCAGAATGTTTTCCCTTCAAATTGTTCGCATTATGAATATTGCGAGTAATTAAACGACTTATAACCACCATTTATGATTCCCGTTGATGGACTCGTTTATCCCTTTCGGATGAATATGAATGCGTGTTGACTGTCCCGTAAAATGGGATTATTCGATCCTTCGAAAGGCTTCGGGATCGGCGATGTATGAAAAGTCAAAAAGTGGCCACTCATGTTTCAGGTGAAAAGCTCGGCACGTTTGACCTCGTAAAGTGCATCTTTCCAGACGTCGATCGATGCAGGTCGGTCATCAATATTGCCAACGTAAATTTAGGGCAGCTCCGACGAAGGAAACAAATTGTGCCTTTCCAGGATTTTCCCCCGAGCCACCTCACCTGAAACGAAGTCTTGATAATGATTTTGCGGTTCGGGGATGGAAATAAATCTTCTGTAGTGGAGAAATTTCGTTAATTATTGATTCCACCGGAAAATGTAGCAAATGGAGAGAAACCCTTCTCCGGTTGGATATACTCCCACCGGGGAGGATAACTTACTGTATACTAGCTTTTTTCATTTTTTTTTTCGGATGAGATTTTTTTTTTTTTTTTTTTCTGAACTAATCCGGAAACGGACTTTGCAGCATGGTGTATTTTCACCTTTCTTATAAATATTCATAAGTCATTAAATCAATGGATTCGTTTTGTAGAAAGAAAAGACCGAAGAAATTCTGAAAAGGATGGAAAGAGAAATTCGAAGGAAATACCTGTGAGACGGATAAAAAGAATTGACCCAGCTCCAAAGCAGTACCGGGGAGAAACCCCCCAATTAAGGACAGAAAATTTTCTCCAGCACAGTTTCGTGTCCTTCGGCTTCGTCCAAAGGCAGGCCGAAGAACATAAATCCTCCTCCAGTGTGGATGCCACAAAATCACACTTTGCGCAGTATTTCTGAACAGGCAAAGAACCCGCAGGCGCAATAAATCATAATTAACGAAAAAAATTCTTTTCTCCAGCTTAACCGGCCGCTTCTCCAGAACGACCCGTGGAAATTTAATAATCAACCGAAATTCTCCAGCAAATTTTTCATTCGCCGGGGCATGTTTCGGAGGAGAAAAAAAAAGATTTTAATTAATTCGGATATTTCTGTTTACTTGTCTGCATACGTTTTTTTTTTTTTCTCCGGTCTTTAATTTCCTGGAGGAGAGGAAAATCTATCAAAATTCAAAGAGCGAGCCTGAATCTGACGTGGTCTTACTTATCGGACGAGTTTTTATTGTTTCAATTTGAGATGTGCCTCCGGAGAAGAGGAGAAAACCGAAGAACTCGTGTCACTAAGGAGGGGGAAACGCCAGTGGCACGCTCGAAAACCATCAGTCTTCTGGTACGAGCGATCCGAAAACGGATGATAGTATGCGATGTGAGATTGATCGAAGCAACCTGCGGGAAAAAGGTTGAAGTCAAAGAGAAGAAAAACCGGGGAAAACACCGGCATGACTTGGAATGACCCGAGCTCGTCCACGCATGGAATATTCATGATAAGCGATTGCTGCTGAAACAACGAAGCTTTCACTCACATCAGCAATTCCATCGGAAGCGTTTTCACGACTAATTTAACCGGAAATTTTTTTTTTTTTCATCCTTGATCCTTCTCTACAGAGGATGGTCATTAATGGAATTTCATCCCTTTCATGTCTTCCCAACACGCCCCATCGAATTCTGTAGGATTTTCTTCTTCATCTTCGTCTTCCCATTGACCGGCTTTTGTCCGCTGGAGAAAAATGTTTTTCCCTCTCAATTAGAACCGGGAAAAGGATTTTGAATAAGTTTTCCTTTTCTTTTACCCGGCTTTAATAATCTCCTTGGGACGGACTCAAAAGGATGGCAGGAAAAGGATTCTTTACCGCCGTCCGGAGCCTTTTTATTTTTGTCTGCCCAGGCAGGAGATCTAATTTTTTTTTGATTCTTTGGCCCGGTTACGGCCGTCCGCGATCGATAACGTTAAAATTTTCCGTATAGCGAATTTTTAAGATTCAGCGCGAGCGGTTGGAAAACTTATCCACGGCAATCGGAAATGCAATTCCGGAAACGAAGCAAGAAACTCTAATGAAATAAAATAAAGCCGGAGAGAGTTTCTCCAGAGAAAAGCAATGGAGAAAAGGAATGGCTAATAATTTCCACGTTCGGTGACGCTAAGAGACTCCGGTCAACTCCAATTAGATGGAGTACAACGGGGGTCGAAACCTGTCTCTCTGCAGAGTAAACCATCGCTTGGGCTTTCACGCTTCCCTTACCCCCTGCTGGTGCATCTTGAAATCCGACAGCGTACAATTCTTTTCTCTGCAAGAAGCCATCGGGAATCTTCGATTTTGAGGTCGTCCAACTCGACTTCTTTTACCGTGAGGCTTCGAGCACCTGAAATAAGTGTGATTTAAGAATTTGGAGTTAATTCGCCTTTGATTTCGTATGGAATCCCGTCGATTCTCCATGAATTGACTTTTCTTTTTTTCTTTTTTTTTTTTCGGAAGCAAGAATTAGTCTTTGGGCTTCAAGGTTAATACCTGATATACCTGAAGCGAGTATTAATGCGCTAAAGAGGGTAGGTAGTTGAATGATCTTGTCAATCAAACGCTCTCTGAACTATTATTAACTTCATTCTGTAAGACGGGTTCCTTATGCAAGCAAAAGGGAGAGAATCTTTAGACGTTTCGCAGTGTTTGAGAACCGAATTTCATCTTGTTCCAGTTAAAATTGGCAGAAGTGAAGCACTCCCTAAAGCATTTAACATTTATTATAAGCGAAAATCCGGATCGTGCCGCAGCCACTTGTGAACTTTGCGAATCGGGGCTTTGCCGCACAAAAAGGAAGCCGTTTGGCGTCCTGCTGCTTCCCGGACACGGGTGGAAGAAAAAAAAAAATATTAGTATTTCAGGCACGCGTCCCGCGTTCTTTAAATCCTCCCGATTTTTCGCATCGAATACCAAAACAGCACTGATCAGATTTCCCGTTTAGCTGAAAATCCTTGCATTTAAAGCGGTTTTCTGTTTATTAAATTACCCGGCTAATAGCGGCAAAGGGCGACCTTTTAAACTCGAAAAATTAAGTGAGTGCGTTTTAAGCAAAAATGCTTTGCTGCTTTCGGTTTGCGGAAAAAAAAAAGAAAAAATCACCGAAAATTCCTCTCTCGGCATGTTTTTTTGTGCCACCTACGGTGTAGATCGACCGAAAATGAGTTTTACAGGTCTTTCGAAGGAGTCCGTCTACTATCAAATAGCCCGTCACTTTAACTGCAATAAAAAATGCTAACGAATGATAAAATATTGAAGTTGATATTTTTGATGAAGAGAATTGACTGTGAAAGATCTTGATTTAAGAAAAGCCGCCGTGAAATTATAAATCCGCTAAAATGAGTTGAAGTAAAAAACTATTACGTTATACCATCGGGAGGAAGCAACAAAAGCGGTTGAACCTTAAAAGGATCAATTCAATCCGATTTGTAGATAAAAAAACCAAAAAAAAAAAAAAAAAAAATTTGAAAAATTTACGATAAAGATGGGTTGATCTTTTTTTCTTGTTTGATTTTTTTCCATTTTGAGTTGGCATTCCTGAATGTCAGACATTTTACGTGAACGTATCTCTGAGTATGAAGATAATGGCACAGGAGAGATGAAGGCCCTCGTTTTCAAAGAAAGCGCGGCGTTATTAACCCCGTTTGAGGGAGCTCCGACAGCTTCTTAATGAGGAATGTCTGATACAGGAAGTGTAGGATTCGGAAGCTTCGGGTAGGACAAAATAATTGCGATTAAATCTTTCCCGGAGAATTTTCGGCGACCGATTCGACCTGCCCGGAGAAAACAGCACTGAAGAACCGCATTCCGAAACCGAAAGACAAATGGCCATCAACACGTCGGGTTTCTCACCCATAGGGGGTTGATGGTCCACCACATAGAGACTAATATTTCATCCCTTTGTCTAGATGCAATCCGGAATGAATGCACGATGACGACGTGTTTATATGAAAAAACAACCCTTAAGGGGGCAGTGGTTGGAAACTCATGAATCAACCACCGGAGGATGGTAATATTTGTTGAAAAGCTCAATATATCAAGGCTTAAAGAGGTTTCTGGTTCCTTTTTCTCTATTTTCACTTCTTCCATAAGCATCACTGGAATCTTTCCAATTTAAAATTGAAATTTTTCAGAGGAGGTTCAAAAACCACTCCGTCATCCATGCATGGATAAGACGTTAAGATGAGGAAACGCTTTGCTGTACCTACGGAAGGAAAAATCCCAGAGCGGCTTATGAGGCTCTCGTCGCTGCATGTGGGGAGTTGGCTTTAGTGCCTTCATTTCCTCCTTTACATACGGTTAATTTTCATTAATATAAATTTTTAAGTAGAATCTCAGTTTTCTCTTTTCATACTTTGTTTCCCCTGGAAATGGCAATCTCGGTTCTGCCAGAGTGAACATAAATTGCCACATTCTTTATAAATTTACCGGCTTAACGAATGATTATAGCGATATGAACGTAATTCCACTGTATCACTTTCAGTTCTTTATCCGTTTCCCATTTACATAGTCACAAATTAGCAGTGTCTTATTAATGGAGAAGCAAATCCCAGATTCTGCCCGTCAGTCAATAACTTTTGCTATTTGCAACATTCGTCAATTGGATTCTCTGTTCTCTCGTGCCTGCTGCCGTCATGTGGACAAATTCAAGTGAGCGCACTCTCTTCAAATGGCACGATATTCATAAAGTTAACAAAAGTAATCGTATTTTACAAATATGAAACGATGAGCTCGCCATTTCCTCCATTTATTTCTCGTCCACTCCTTTATTCGCAGGGAAGTTTTTCAAGTTCATACTTTAAGGGGAAAAAACCTTTTTCCCTTTTTTCAGGGAGAAAAAATGACATTCCCAAACCCTCTCCATAGGCTAAGCATTATTCTCCGTGGTCTCAGGTGTAGCAAAATATAAAATATTAATAACGTTACCTTTTTTTCGGGATCGTAAAAAGCTCGGGAGGTAATTTCTTGGTCCCCGTTCCCCCAAAAGGCACAACCGCATACAGACGCGGAAGGAGCACGAAACTGCAATCTTCATTTCCGAAGTGCTTGGAAAATGGTCACGTGAAAACGAGAATTCTATTTTTTCCCTCAGTTGGGATGCTGAAGGTGTTTTTCCTTTTTAAATGTATTTTCCCGAGGATCTGGGAAACGGCGGAAGAGATCCCGAAAACATCGGAAGACCCCCGCGCAGTTTTCCCACGTCAGTTTTTCCGCGGATGACGACCGAGAATTTATCATGACTCCCGGAAAAATCTCGCCTCTGCGTGAGATTAAAGCTCGTAAATTTTCAACGGGAACGACTTAAAAGTCGTGCTGCGAGGTGAGGTTCTAAATCATTAGCCCGTGAACTTTCGATGGATAGCACGAGATATAGCGCTCGGATGATTGATTACCGTCCATTGCTGCCCTTCGAGTTCGGGTCAAAGATTTTCGGATTTTTCCAGGCGGCCGTCATTTTTGCAAACCTCCTCAGTTCAGTCACCCTCCCAAAGAGAACCGCCACATTTCTCCCATCTACACCGTCCGGCCCGCTGAAATGATCTGCATGAAATTCGAAATGATTTCGAATGGAATCTGGTTGCCTTCTTCATCCGTGTGGACCTACTCCTGAAAGCTTTGGTTTGGAATCTTTCACCGATGTGATGCAGTCGCATGTTGACTTCAATTTTCCACACCTAACATGAGCGTTTACGATATGGAGGCGAGATGAATGAGGGTAAAAGCCAGCAAAAATGCTTCTCTTAAAGTTTTTTTTTAAGAGCGAGCGGGGTGTTCTGTGTAAGAAAATATAACAAAAAAAAATTTGAAATTATGATTCTTTCTTAAGGACGGGATGGCTGCCCCGTAACAAGCAACCCCCCACCGAGAGGCTATAATTTATTAAAGTTTTAAAAAACAATGTTTTCCGTTGGTAGCAAAACCTTTACTTTTTTCCGCGAAAACTTTGCAATCAACCCCCCTCCCCTGTTCGCGGTCAATCAAAGTATCAACATCGGCGTGAAATTACGCTCGCATTCTAAAGATTAGGGGTTGATGATTCACCGAGAATCGCATGGCTTCACATTCCGAAACGGGGTTTAAAAGATTAGGCTTTTTATAAGGGGCGGGAATGGACAGACCTCCCAGATGCAGCCTCGCAGATCGCACATGTCAGCAAACTTGATTGAGTGCTTTCATTTCGGTTAAAAAATAAGAAAATAATTTTGAGATGCCTTCCAGACGTCGGAGTCGCATATGAAAATGTTTTTCCTCCAACCCCCTTCGGAATAGGGGTTGTAACTCAATTTAACCCCTCCGAACAATTGCTGACATGCAGGCCTTAAATAAAACACAAAAGCAATCTCCTCCACATGGGCTTAAAATGTGATTCATACTCATCTCGTGGGGTGAACGTGGAGAGAAGCAAGTCCAAGTCCGCTTTTTACGGACGCGAAAAGGTTCGCGGCCAAAGATCCCCGAACGTGCACCGTTCGGATAAGAAAAATCGTCGCTGCCCCCCCCCCCCCCATCCCTCAGCGGCAGATATTTCTGCGGACATTTTGTGAGAGTAAGGAGCGGAAATCGAAATGAGTCTCGTAAATCACGGACCTTTTGGACGAACAGGATCCGATCACGGTCTCAAACCTGAACCTAAAAAAAAGATTCGATGATGGCGCACTCGAGCAGAAGCGTACGAGGGTAATCGGCACTGAAGCTGAGGGCTTTTACCGAGGGAATTTCGGGTGCTTTAACATCGCAAAGGAGTGAAATTCGATAGCGCCTTCATGACAAAAAAAGGTTCAAATTCCCAAGGAGTCTGGTCTGGGAGGCGATCTCGAAGATGTTTTCCCGATGTATTGACGGAGTGAAAAAGGAGAGGACCGATCGAGATTTGTATAAAAATTGAAAAGAAAATGCCGGGGGTGGCTTTTCACAGACTCGAAAACGTGGAACTTGCGCCTCAGATAAAATTTCAGGAGGATGGTAGTCCCAAGAACTAACTTACATGCCATGTGGCGTGTTATTCTGGTCTTTGTATATTTTTATAATTTCGGTGTGGATACAGTGCTGTCGGCGGTGGATGAACTGGTGAAAGATTTAGATTTTATCTAAACTTCGAAAGCAGACATTCTGTGCCGTGATTGTGAGATTAGTTCCTTAAGAAAAATCCTGATTTATCTGCTGACGCAAAGTTTAGATAAACTTGCTTAAAGCCTCGGGCTTGAATATATATATATATATTGCTTAGAACGCAAAGATGCAAAAAAAATGCTATTTTTACTGAGTGTTCTTTAAGAGATGAGGTTATGTTGTTGCTGCGGATTTGGGCTCTTTAGCAAGTGGCAGAAGGGTTTGTGGTTTCTTCGTTGTCCTCATGCCAGATTCATGGAGCAGAGGAATTTTCTCCGGTCGCGTGTCGCTATTTACCGATAATTCTATTATAACATATCTGGTATCGGGATTTAACCCCCTGCTCGCAAAATGGGTTTAGGGGGTTGTTCGAGTGCTTTCGGAGGATGTAAATATTTTTTCTCATCCTTTTTTCCGTGACTGAATCCTTCTTTTTAAATGGAGGAAATCATACTGATTTGTTCTTCTTTCCCCAATTTCTATTTGTTTTCTCTTCGTTGTCTCCGTAATTTTGTTTGTTTTTCTTCTGCTCCTCCTCTCCGTCACCGAAGAAGTGTTAATTTGCCGGTTGAGAGAGACGGATGGAATGGGGTTCGACGATAGGACTAATCGCGGCCCTCACAATCGTCTCCGTACATTAAACCCGAAGCAATTCTTATGTTACCCCGATAAGGAATATTTGTCTTCTGCAGCCACGTTTTCCTTTTGAATCCCATTTGTTGCATTTTAATTTTTGGTGAAACCCACTTAATTTCATTTGCAGAACCTTTGTGCCTAGATATTTTCACCAGGCACGCCTTCTGAATTTTACCGATCCTTGACAGTTGGACCGACCGATTAAGCCGAGAAGTGAACGTGGTTAAAAGCGCAACAATTCTGCCGGATTTATCCTCAAAAAAAAAAAAAAATTATTTCGTTAACCGGTTCTGAATCGCATTGCGAGAAAAGTGTCCGGAACCCTTCCAAGTGTTGTAAAATTCTTACGCCTTAAGCGGATTAACTTACAACCGACAAATACGTATAAGAATGATGCATTAGCGAAATCATTAACTTGAGATATGGCTTACCCATTAGTATTTCATACATTTCAATTAAATCCGGCGAAAATGCTCTGTTCCATTTGCATGCGCAAGGAACGCTTCCAAAATTTTCAGGTTCATCCATCGATTAACTTCCAACCTCACATTAATCACCCGAAAATTAGTTAATTTCAGTGTGGGGAATGTAAATTAGCGGACCTTTTTCTCCTGCGGGACATAAAAAGGGCCTCCCGTGCCTGCTTCTGAACCTTTGTCACGTCGCAACCGACACGGCATTAATCACTCCCGCGGCATCTGCTACCCTGTTCGTTACCTTAAACGTTTCTATTAGATTTCACCATCCCCCGGGGGAAAAATATGTTTTGAATAATTGTCACACCGAAAAGAGAAGGAGGCTGAGGAGGCTCCTTCGCGGTCGTAAATAATCCCAACTTATCGTTAATGTTTCGTCTTCTGCTTCGACTTGTATTACGTTGCATCGAACTATTAACGGCAGGATGTTATTAACAAGATTCTCTTGTACTTCTAATGAAGGCTGTTAATCTTTCGATTTTAGGACTTGAAAGTGTTAGAGAGTTTTACCTAAATGCCTAGGAGTTAATCAATTAAACCTTTTCGAAGTGAAATGGGTTCACCTTTGATTTAAATATGTGTAAGAGAGTTCGAAGTAACGTGAAAGATTAGAGACGTGGACTAAAAGGTGACGAGAAATGGGGCTCCTTGTTTTTGCTCCGGGTAAGGTGCGTAAATCCATTTTTACGGGAAATATTAAATTGCCCGGGAAAAAGAATTAAACCTTTTCCGGGTCTTTCTTCGGGCCTCGGGAGACCGATAAGCGGGCCCGAAGATGGATTTTTCAAAAACTGACTTAGCTCTCGTATGGATTCAATAAAATAAATATTTGAACGTGCAGTTTACATCCATAAAAGTTTTATATCCATTTCGCGCAATGTCCCTTTCAGTTGCTGTAAATCACTTTTGCAGCGATTTGCATAGTACCCTTCAACCCCTCCTTGGCCAATGAAATCTTGCGTCTGGCTTTAATTCGGAATTAGTGAATTTCATGGATTCACTTAGTTTTAAGGCGTTTTTATTATTTCTCCATTGCAAACTGTGTATGATATGTTAATACATATATATATATATTTTCACATCAGTTTATTTGAAAGTTTTTTATGCTTGTTGCTTCATCATGAAAAATTTGACAGAAAATTCTGCCACCGGTTTATTAACAATATCATGTAAACGATCATGTTCTTGAAAGGAAGAACAATTTAACGTAGAATAAAATAAAAATATTCCAGTTTTCCTTTGACTCTTTTGATTGTTACAGTGCGTCGTACGCAGGAAAGACTCGCGGTTCCTCCGGGAAAGTTAGACTCAAGCAATTGAGTTGCCAAACTGAGATTATGATTGTGTGCCACTTCCTTAAAGGAGCACAAAGTGTGAGAATTTTCATATTCGGTATCATACGACATATGGAACCCATGACAGCATCTGGTTCTGGTTGGTACCCATCTGCCTCGCAACGTTCTCAGCGTCTACAGATTGTTCTGAATGCATTAGCAACCCCGACGTTTATTGTATTTCATAGCTGAGGGAATTCAAACGGTCTTCTGAATGTTAAACATTGTGCACTTCAGTGAGAAATTCATTCAGGTCCAAGTACTGAACATCTTTTCAGGTGTCAGGTGCTTTCGATAACCCAATCGAGATATTTTCCATCGGGCGTCAGGTTAGTGAAAAACCTGTCGTAAAACGCTTCAGAATGTTATTTGCTCATTATGAACCTGAATTTTCTCATTATATTTATGCTCGCGATTCGTACCGGGGAAATCAAATCAGGGAGCGACTTTTGGCTGGTTCCATTTTCGAAATCTTGCACAGCAGACGAAAAGAGTCATGCGTTTTCCGAGTTGCAATATCGTTGTCTGAGCTTCTTCGGTCCACCCTGCGTGGAACAAAAGTAATTTGTTTTGTAGCTTTGCAGTTTGAAGCTTTTGGCTTCTCAGTTTTCCCCTTAAGGCTGAACGCTTCCAAAATCTTCCTCTGGATAAATATGCCCGCTGAAAGGGATCAGCATCGAATCGCCGCCGATCAACCCAAGACTGAGTAATCTAATTATCTCGGTTTGATCCAATCCCCGGATTATCCGCTTGGTGAGATCGGCTCTCCTCAGTCTTCCACAATGAAAAGATTTCTCTTTGACTTAATCTTAATGGGAAAACCTTTTTTCATCTTCGCCTTTATTGTTCTTGTGGATTTGTCCGTTGCATCGAGTTCGACATTATTCAAAAGCCTTTGGGACAATGGAGGAGCTCTCGGAAGAAAAATTCTGACAAAGAAGAGGTATTTGTCAAAGAGATAGGCGATAAGACCACCATTGTAATTTGGATGTTGATTTTCGTGTTCTTTTGGAAGTCAATGGTCCGTGTCTAATGCCACGGCGAACTTAGGGCTTGACAAAGATCGACGGTGACTTTTGACTCCTTCATCGATGAATTCCTTTTCATCCCCACCACAATGGCAAAAACCTTCCGAATTCAATATAATTTTTTTTAAAGTCATTCCGATCGCTTTTCTTTAAGAAAACCCTCCGAGAGTGACCAATTTCAAAGGAGGCAATCGTGACGTGGACACTCAACACTATGGCGCGGTCTGGTCTCGGGCTCATCCGGTTTACTGTAGGAAGAATTAGAGCATAAAATTTTATTGGAGGAAAAGAATTTGAGGTAGGATGATTTGAAAAGATTTTTAAGATGGAAGTTATGAATAGATTCCTATTTGTAAATGAGGCTCCAGTACCGTGATAAAATCACTCCTTCCGCGCTTCGGTCCTAAACTCATTATGACGAGTACTCCTTGATGTTTTTCTTTCGTATTTACCACCTCTCCTTCTGCCTCCTCCGCGTTTTTGTGAGAATGACGTTTGGTACCTTCCGATTCCCGCCTCTTTGATCATCCCTCGAAGCATTCCACCCCGAAGAACGGAATACATCACACGAAATTAGTGAGCAAACACAATAAACGCTGGAACCGCTTTTAAGTCAAAGTTTCCACTTCTTTGTCTTTCCCACCACACCTTCGCCGACCTTTCCTTTCCACATCCTTCTTTATTGGCGCCCTTATCCGATTGATGAAAATATTTACCTTCATTTGTAATCGGTTTCCTGCGTTCACATCTATTTAAACTCGTACCCGATTACTTTTTCCCCTGCACTCTCCGATCTTTGCTTCGACGCCGGTTCCTGGTTCCCTTTGGATTTCCGTAACCGCGAGATCGTTCTCCCGTCAGAAACGCCGTGATGTGAGAGAAAGGCACCATTAACAGTTGTCTGAGGGGCGATGCAGGGGTGGATCTCTGAAACGGGGTTGAAAAAACTTTCTCACGAAGGAGAAAAAAAAAGATTTTGACGCCAGTCGGGGTAAGGGGATGGAAAAAATGATTCAGCTATTTTCTCCGTTAGAGAATCAGGGACGGTTTGACACGTCCTCCTTCAGTGGGTTTTTCGGGTTTTCGTGGCAGGAACGCTCCGTTCCTGCATTTTTCGCCCGTCTCTCGGACTTTTCGGAGACTTCCCCGACTCGGTCATGAATCTTCATTTTCAACTTTTATTCGAACTTATGTTTTTACATTAGAAACTGTTAATTGTATTAATGGTAGGGAGAAGGGAAATAGAGCGGAGACGCCAATGCCCGGAATCTTATGCGGCGCTTTGAACGTCGCAGCTGAGGAGTGGTTGAATCCGGGAAAAATCTCGGATTTTATCGTTAATGTTTGAAGACCCGTGTCCATCATCCTCCGCGGCTTCTTCATTGAACAGGAACAATACAATGGCCAGAAAAAAAAATTACAGGTTCAAAAACTGCCCTGAGCCTTGTAACTTATGTAAATTGAGGGATCATTAAAATAATTATCGTCTTTCTCCTAACGTCGAACTATTTTGTCATATTAAGGCCTCTACCTAGGGATTTCTCGTCTCTCTTCATCATGAATTCTTGCAAAAAGTAAAAAACTTATTGGTGCTTCCATATAAGAAGCCGATAAGTCATAAACCAATAAAAGATCCATATATATTCTTCAGTATGCGAATGTGAAAATATATCCATCGTTACTTGCCTTGGACCAACACTTTAGCAGGTAAATACGACAGACAATGAATATTTTAAATTTAACATTATAAATATATGACAACTGAATACAAATCTAATAAACTATTGACACCGGAAAACATATAACTATGTGGAGCCAGACGATTGATTCACAATTTATTTGCTCTCATTTCACTACCCTTAATCATATAAAAAAAGGGATGTTAAGAATCAAATTAAAATAACTACCTGACTTAAGAGAAATGATACTTGTCAAACAACCCCTAACAAAGTCAGTTGTAATTTTTTAATGGATTATGTTTTGAGGGATGTTTTTACCCCCTCCGAATAAAGCTCCTACGATTAATTTAAACGATAAAATTGATTCTTTACATGAGGTTTCGAACCTATTTCAATATTTCAAAATGAACCAAACTTGGGGAGAGATCAACAAATATCAGCATCAGAATCAGAAAGTCTCCTTTCCGAAAAGATAGCGTCACGTTGACGAGGGAATGTGATGGATAAATAAATCGTGTAATGAGTCGATGTGCATTTCGTTCTCTAACACAGATGATTTGGATCGAACGGTGTAATTACAAAATGACAATGATTGAATGAATGAATGATTTCGTTCAAAATGAAAATAATATAAATGCTGAACTACAATCGGAACACATTTTCCATGCAGATGAAATTAATACCCAAGACAATAATCCCGTCGCATTGTCAAGTGCCGGCAGTCTCCTTATCCCTCTGCAGTTAAAACAAGAAATGGCAGGCGGAAACAAAGTGGAGGCAGCCTGGGAAATGTAACGGGACTGAGCACGTGTCGAAATGTTGGTGACCTTCCACCCTTGCTAACACACGTGGCGCGAGTATCACGACACGGGGAAAATGGGTCCTCGGGGATCGAAGCAAACGGACTTCCCGAAGAAAATGCCGAGTAACTTTTTATCCCTATTCTCTTGTCCCTCTGACCTTAAAGGAAATTTCTCCGGATGAACTTTCCCCGGAGAAAGCATTTCCTTTCCTGCGTGGAGGCGGGAGGGACAAATGACCAGTCCCTTTCGGGAGCGAAAAGCGTCCCGCACAAGTCTAAGCGGCAAAATAAAAAAATAAAAATCGGGAAAAGGGTAAAGAATAACAGATAAATTATCCAGAAAATTCGTTAAAAACGTGAAAGCTTCTTATCCTGGGTTTTTAATTGGTTGATGAATTGCCTTGAGGAGAAATTTTCTTCTGGAGAAATTAAAAACTTTTTTCCGTTTCCAGCCCAATTTATTTCAATTTTAACTGCAATATGGAAAATTGTCTCGGAGTGAATTGTTTTGTGGATAATTTATTTTATCTATTTCTTGACCTTCAGTGTTAAGAATAAAACTCGTCAGAATGCCGGAGATAAAAAAAGACAATTTTTATTAACTGCTAATAAATTTGACTGCATTCTTCAATTTTGTTTAAGATTTTTATCTCCTGAAGGTTTTAGCCATTTTTTTTTTGAGGGGGTTTCAAACCTGAAATCTTTCACAGTTACGGAACTAAAACGGAAGTTTACGAATCGAATATGCTCCACGACTGGATTTTCTGGAGAAGGGGGGAGAGGGGGGGGGGGTAATATTTTTGATTTTAAATTCCGTATCTTTAAAGATCTAATCACATCCTTACTTCCAGTACGAGCTGTTCATTAAAAAAGCCATATCATAACACTTAATACGTGACACCACCATTAGGTCATCGAGTGCCACATATTCGAGAGCCATCCTATGTTCTACCGTAATAATTTCGAGGTTAATTGGTCTTAGATGTGTGCCAGATCAAGAAAATCTCATCTGCCACACAATACAATATTAAACAAGGCGTGGTTGACACCGGGTTAGACGCCTTGCATTCCATCACCCGAAAGGAAATTTTTAAGATCTGTTTATGGATCTTACTTTACTGTAAAATCTCCTCCTTACACGGTCCAAAGGATTCTCAGCAATTATTTCATCCTGATGAATTATCCGTAGTTTTCTACTTCATGGAATAGCAAGAAAATCTGTCATGTAAATTTCAGATGCCCTTAAAAAATATCTTTTATGAAAAAAAATTAAGGGTTAATTACTATCGACCTCTTACACCAAACACTCCAATCGTGAGCCCCTCCTCCTACAACAAAAATCACGCTCAGCTTGATATTTAATAACAAAGCTACATTAAATTATTAATAATAAAGGAAAAAAATTAACAGCAGGTTCGATTTCAATTATATTAACCGCGCGACTGTTCAGTGCAGCGACGAAAACATCGTCGCAAATTAATTATTAACGAACATTTTATTGAAAGTGACTTTTTCCGATTCCGGTCGCATGTTTGGGCCCTGAAAAAAGCCCAGGAAGCCGTTCCCGTTCCCAGACGTTCCCAGGGAACCCTCGAGAATGGCTGGAGAAAAAAAAAATTCCAAATTAATTCATGAATGACAGCTGTCGATTAGTGGAACGAGCTCCTTTCTGTCTTGGTTAATAATTTAATGATAGGTTGCCGTAGATGACATAACCAGATAAAAAAGGAGGTAATTATACAATACGACCGGGTTAATAATAATAGACGCGACGATTAATTGTTAAATTTACGCGGGAAGTGCCCGTGTAACGGGGCCCCGACTGGCCCCGGACATCTTTAAACATGTGGGCCCCTTACCGTTGCGGCTTACAGGGAACAGAATGGTGAAGGAACCGTCCAACGTGACTGGTGAGATCGAAAATTGCCCCATGCGAACGCTGCTGTGGTCGAGCCTTCCGATCTGTAAGAAGAGGAAGGATGACAATAACAATTTGCGGGAGTTTTTCACGTTTTCTCGCAGATCGTTTCCGATATTAATTTCCTGCACAAAGCAAAAACCGAACAGAAATTGTTTTCTTCTACACGGGGGAGAAAATTGGAGAAAAAACATGAAAACTCGATTTTTAGCCTGAAATATGAAAAATCGAATCATGGAACGAAAATTACAGAGTGAAAAAAAAAAAAAAAGATCCAAAAGAAGAGAGGAAGTAGGAAGAATGGAGTTTAGAGTGGGACAAAAGTCAATGGGAAAATGGAATTCCAGTTTCGTCCAGGGACTGGATATTCAACTCACGGATTTCATAACGTGACGAGGACAATGGTTAGGAAAAAGCCGCGAGAAATATTCGTTTCTCAAGGAAATAATGGATGAGCAGATAAAAAGGCTTAAAAGGCTCCGGTTCGTACACTGCCGAATTCCACCAATGATTTCGGCATTTGCAACTGGAATATTCCTTCCGGAACAGAAAATTGTTGTAAGGTGCTGCAGGACTCCACTCCTTTTGGGTGTACGGATTTACGATCCAATAGCGCATAAGCTGAGCTTAAAGGCATGCACATTTTGAAAATGCAACCTTCGCCATGCGGCTTACGTTATTGCCCTTACCCTTTTCGTGTTTTCATTCGTGCAGCACATAATCCTCCTTGCTCTTCTTCGGATTTATCTTCGCTTCTATAATGCCGGACTGCAAATGCTTTCACGAAAAGTTTCAAAAATCCTGGGAACCTTTTCCCGATATTCCCCGATTTCCGCACACTTAAATGATGCAAATTTCATATTTTCGGGAGCCCTTTTCTATTGCATTTTGCCCTGATGGTGACCGATCGCTTTATTCGTGGCCTGAATTCCTTATATCCACTTTATCAAAGTTCGGATTTACGGGAAAAAGGCGGAAAGGCAACAAGATCGGAACGGCGTGGACAGAGGACACTTCTTAATGGATAAGTCGCGATCTCCGCCAGGCAGTTGGAAAAATATGATGGCAAAATCGAGTGAATTTAAGATATGCACGAGAACTTGGATCTGGAAATTGGTCTTCACGATCCGAGGATGAAGTTGCCGGCAGTGGAGATGAAAATCTTTATTTTCAATATTGGAACTTACTTCCATCTCAGTCGGATAACATTTTGACCATCAGAAGGAGAGACGCTAAGTTTCGAATTTAGGCGCAAGATATCTGAAAGATATTTTTTGGCCGGACGGAAAAACCGAAACTGAAACTCTTGGAGAATTAAACAACCGAAAAAAAGATTAATTTTTTGGGTTTGAACCTGCAACACCAAAGGGGGTGGAAAATCCCTCCCCGCATGATGAATTAAAGGAATCGGCATTTCCCCAGCGGTCCACCCCTTTAATGGATGGTCTTCTACGGGTCTCAGGTGCTTCCACACTCGCTCTCGTTTACCATTTCCATTTGTGTCTGCACACGGTATGGAGAATGTAAATGACCATAAATATCTTTTTTAATTGGAAAATGATTAAGAGATGCAGTTTGGGGCACCTTGGGGCCCGCGCTCAGTCAGCGCTTCAGAGGATATAAATTGAGGCACCAAATCTTGCTAGGCCTGCCGGACCACTCCCATATCAATATAATGTTAAATTAGTAGCATCACGCATCAGGCACGGCCTTTGCTATAATAAACAGCGGATCAGAATTTTCCTTCTTTGGGTACGTGATTCAATTTAACAGTTCTTACACCTCAATAGATCACTGATAAATGACGCTGAGGGGAGGAAAGGCTCCGGCCGTCACCGCCGTACCTACCTAAATTTTGATGCAACGATGAGAACTGGCGGGATAGAGTGGGTGGTACTCGTGAGAAGATTATCTTGCACCCCGATTGTACACAGTATGGGAATGACTTTGAGATAAAAATCTTTCGACCTAGCCAAACGCACTCTTTCTTCGTCGGGACTCTTCTCGTGCGCCCTCAGCTTTAGTCCTTCTACAGGAGAGAATCTTTAAAAATATTACCGATGTACAAGGGATTTTTATGGAAAACCTGAATCGTCATTTAGCGAATGGCGGTTACAATTCAATTTCGTTATAACCGAGTAAAACCGTATTCGCCAAAAAGAAACCACTCCATAACCGTGGGAGAGCTCTCGCATTTTTTTAGGTCTAAAATGGAGTTTCAATTCGGTTTTGTGCCTCTGCAAGTCGCAGCGTAGGCCCCTTGATAATTTCAGAATATAAATGGGCTCTGGGCTGTTTTGGTCGCTGCGATGAAATTATAATCTCTGGACGAAAACTTGGCATTATGTAAGTGATGGAAGAGGCGATTAAGCTGCGCATTCACGTTAATATAACTATTATCAATTGCAACGGTTGCATCACATCGAGGTCTGGTCCCGGGGCCCTGAATCCATCCGACGGGCCCTTTTTACCTCTCACGGCCGCTTTTCTTCCTACTTCCAGACGCGTGGCAATTTTTGCTTGAGCACACACCAGAGAATGTTAAGCTTTTCTTAGGCATTTTACTTAAATAGCTTACAGCTTTATGGAAACTAGCAAATCCTGACAGCGTTCCTTATAATTTCCATTTTATGTCACAGTAAAAAATCGCTGTCCCAACAATGACGTTCACGCCTAGATAAATATGCATAGAAATTAAGCTCTTAGCTGAAAGTTCGCGATTCGAGGCTCGAAAAAATTTATTTTTAAACAAATTACATGCATCGCAGTCTGTATGAGGTATTAGATATTATCTGACCGCAATAGCTGAAGTCACGCAAAAACGGGTTTCAGGTCGACTGTCATTTATAACGATTAAATGAAAAAAATTAATTTTTTCACCCCTACATTTTTATTCGTCCCTTAAATCCACTATTATATTAAAATTAATCCCGAAACGGGATTACCATACTGTTGTCTTGATGCTGCGTAAGAAAAATAATTTTTCAAATATAAATAAACGTTTGACGTTAGAGCTTATTCTTTGAGGGTATTATTTTCTTTTATGTCGCCACCTATAACGCTTGATATTTTTTTACTTTATTTTATTCAAATAAAATTAGCTTTCGAAGTTTTCGATCACGTAGCATTTACTGGCAATTTTATGTATGCCTGTCCAGTAGGGCAGAGGGCGGAGTGTGCTGCCGCATATGTCGTAGCCGAAGGGTGCATCCAACATAATGACAGTGCCGAGAGCTAAGCAAATTGCAAGGGTTCGTTTTATTGATTCAACCCCGTATAACGAGCAGTAAACCAGAGGCAACTTATGCACGATTGGAGGTTGCTCGTGACCTCACTGCTGCACAAGGCAGGGATGGTAAGAAGTTGTTTTGAACGATGGAAGGCTGTTGGTACGAAAATGATTCATTCGCTGCAATAAGGTGAAATTTGGATTTTCTTTTCCCCCTGCAGGATTATGGTAAACTCGTATACAATTCTTCAAACCACTCTTTGTGAGCATCTGGTAGTAAGCAGACTGCATCGAACAGGCCGAACTTTTGCTAGAGTTGGCTTAGTAGAACGTTTGCTTTGATTTTGTGTGATGTTGCATTAAAATGTGTAATTTTTTTTTATTTTTGAACGAGATCGTTCGAATCCTTAATCCCAGAGCTTTCAACACAATTTGCGAAACTTATTCCTCGTCGCCTTTGAAGTTTCCCAATCTATTCCTGCAGTTCTTTGTTCTGATTCTATCCGTGAAAAGAGAGGATTTGGAATTATTAAATAAATTCGCGTTTTATTTTCAAGTCCAATATTTTTTTCCCAAATAAATACTTTTTTGGTGATGCATCAGAGCGATTCAAACACTCTTGAAACTATGGAAATAATCCTGATATTGTGCTAAATATTCAGAATTCTGTAACAGACACGAATTGTAAAAGAAACCCTGCAATAAGGGATAGGAGCTAATGAATGAGGAAAAACTTCAAAAATAATTTCGAATTTTTTTTTTCAGACGTTATAAAAAGGATCCCTTATTCTCAAATTTTAATATTATACCGGAAAAGAAATAAGCGTCGGAGTTGAGGATCAGTTCGCAATGCATCTTTCAGTTCGAAGGTGTTGGCAGGTCTATTTTATACATGATGCCATCGCGAAATGAATAAATGACAGAAATAAACTCAGGAAAATAAAGGAAGAAGCATAAAAAAAAAAAAAAAAAAAAAAAAAAGATCTCTATGAAAATATTTTCCTTAATCTTGGGAGATCTTGAACCGCGGAGAGGATTTTATAACGGGGGAGGATCATCCCCTTCAATCCTTAGAAAAAGATTTTGAACGAAAAGAGGCATTAAAGGAAAGCTGACGGCAGAACTACTAACATTCACTCAGTCGAGTAATTTATTCCGGAGAAAATAATGTAAGCAATTAGCTGAAACTTAACTTTCCCGGGGAAAGGAAAAAAAATTTTCCTTCCTTCAAAAATTTACGTTTCCCTCATAAGCTCGTGCCCTTATTAACTTATTAACTCACTTATGGCCGGGCAGGGCCGAGAATCCCCTACACTAATCGATCGGGGAAAGGGCGTTAGCTCTAAGAAGCCCAAAATATTAAAATAACCTGGCGCTGGGCTGGCGGGTGAAGGAGGGCGGTTTCCACCCTTATTTTTCACCACCCGCGATCTGCTGACGGGCTGAATGAAGAAAGAACGATGAAGGTTTGGTGATTCTTATTACGGGGGAGCGCGGCACGTGGAAATTACTATTGCATTATTATAATTTCTCTCCCTCGAAATGCGGGCCCTCGCCGTGGCAAGGAGAAGGAAACGGAAGCCGTGAACGAGCAGTTCTTTAGCTCGAGCTGAGGCAATGCGGATGGATCGCTGATTCAGGATCGTAGATTTTGGTGGAAAAAGAGCTCTCGAGGGCCGGCATCTGAAATTTTTATCCCCGTCAAGAGTGACTGGAAAAAAACACGAAACGAACGGCAGAACCATCTACGGCTGATGACTCCGGGATGCAGAAATGGTTTCTCAGATGGGACACAAAAACCGCGGAATAAATTTTTCGCGTAAAGGGACATTTGCCGATTGTGAGTTGTTAGACGAGTGAATTTCGCATTTCAACCGGAATGCGGTCAGATTGGTTCTTACCCGACTGCAGTAATTTCTGTTTCAGCTTTAAAGTATCTGCCTCGTGTATGAAACTAAGTGATTCAGCGATTCCTTAAATGCGATCAGAGCAACCGAGAATGAATTTCGTTATAGTTTTGCATTTCTTGCACGCAGGTTTACGAACTTAATCGATCGCTTACATGAAAGCAGAAAAAAGAAAAGAAATTCTCCTCTTTTTACGTAAATTTGAAACTCAAGACAATAATCCGACCAACCTGCCCGAACGGTGAGGTCCATCACTGATTTGGATTTAACAACATCAAATTCAACAGTCGCGGGGAAATTGCCCAGAAGTTAACTTATCTAACGTGAAACTCAAAAATTCGACAAACTGAACACCGATTGTCCCGTTTTCGGATGGGAAAATGAGAAAAAGAAAGTTGTTTTTAACGTGATTCCATAAAGAATTTGAAATTGCCATAAAAACTAATTACAACCGAGCATTATCATATTTTATTGAGCAGAGTTTTATGAAGTGCGGCGAAGGATTTAAGGTTCGAATTGCGCTCTCGATTTTTTAATTGACAGCCCGGAGATACTCTTGAAACTCTCCGGTTCCGTTCTCTCACAGTGTGGAAGGCAGATAAAATAACGAAGGAAGGCAACTGCATGAAGCTAATCTTTTCAATAAAAAACCGATAGAGGGATGACAATGTTTGCTCTCTGGAAGAGGGTGCACATTGCAGAAGGGAAGTCTAAAATGAAATGATAACAATGACGGAAGCTGACATGACTATGAATTCGATGACAAGGATTACACGATGTGCCGAGGGGATTGTTCACCTCCTCTTCTCTCCCGCCGGTAAATGCTCGCTTCCTAACCTGCAGGCATTGGCTTTAAATAACCTTTCACAGATCGAAAGGAGAAGCTGCATTTAAAAAGAGAGGAACGAAAAAAATGGAAAAGGCAAATTTACGAGCAACCGAGAATTGGAAAGGTAAGAGACAAACATGAAAACGCTTTCGAATCGGCTCCCCGTGGCACCTACCACTCGGTCCAACCGCCCCCGAAAACCTTTCACATGCGATTAATATTAAAACTCGGCGATCCAGGACCATCACTCCGGGACATTACCCGATGCGGGACAACACGAAAACGCTTTTGCTAATTTCAAGCCGTCATTCTGGAGGACACGCCACTCACACGGGTTTTGCTTTTCGGAAGAACGCGCCCCTCGGAAAAAAAAAAATGGAAAATGAAAAAGAATCGAGAAAAAATATGGCTCGGACATCCTAAATCTCGAGACGTGACAGAAGAATCTCGAGCAGGGCCCAGACAGATCGATTGCAAGCAGTTTCGAAAGCATTTTCACCTAGGCAAAAGCTCTTCTTCCGTTTTGCTGTCGTGCATTTTAGAAAAAATATGTTTTTCATCTGGGGTTAAGTGAAACGCTAAAAAAAAAAAAGAAAAAAGCAAAAGAATAAATTTTTAGAGCCGCATCTATGATTGAAAAACCATTATAAATATTTACCGTATCGTGTAGCCGGCAATAAAAAGAAAAAAAAGGTTAGGATTAATTGAGATTTTCTGATAATGAAATATTGATCTGGCGAAGGAGCTTTTTCCATTCCCGATTTGGTCGGTTGGGCTGCAGCTTTTTTGTCTGGCAAGGACTGAAATTACCCCAGTTTTTTTTTTTTTGGGGGGGGGGGGGGGGGGG
>JAOWBB010012805.1:0-61650 GCA_028565995.1 Ricinus marginatus
ATTAATGTTATAATAATACAATTTAGTAATTTTTAATGCTATTGGGTAGGGTAATTGCTTTTATTTGAATCAATTTTTATTTGATAATGTACATTAGCATCCGCATAGTCTTAAAAATATTTGACAAAAACTTTGAACTTTTAATTGTTAAAAGTACTGAGAGTTGTCATAGTTTTTGTCTAAAAATCAATTTTTTTGCAATAAAAGCAAATGAAGTGCAATTTTTCAAGCGAAAAAATGTATTTCTTTAAAAATATGGATTATTATATTTTTTAGATTTTGGCACAACTCTTCGAAAAATGGTTGCAATGAACTTGGACGACTACTTAGATAAGTTTGAGATTATATCGGTGGGTGCTCTTAAAGAACTGCAGTTAATTCAGAACTTGAAAAAGATGTGGTCCGAATGGGAAGGTGTTAATTTATCTATTAGTCAGTGGAAAGAAACAAATATTTACATTTTGTCCGGCCTGGATGACATACAAGCCTTACTGGATGATCACTTGGTAAAAACAATGACTATGAGAGGCTCAGCATTTGTCAAACCTTTTGAAACGGAAGTTAAAGATTGGTAATTACTTATTTAAGTGGCTTTGGGTCAAAACCTAAATGAAATCATAAAAGAATTAAAAGAAAGCATTGATTCTTTTCAGGTATTATAAATTAGTCAGAGTGAATAAAACGATAGACGACTGGGGCAAGGTTCAGGTACAGTGGCTCTATTTGCTGCCGATATTTTCATCAAAAGACATTGTCGCACAAATGCCCGAGGAGGGCTCCATGTTTCAAGAAGTGGACAGAGTATACCGTCGCATCATGGCGGGCGTCGTTCGAGATCCGAGAGCGCTGGAGTGCGCCGGGGCATCGGGTCTTCTGGAGTCGCTCTCGCAGCTCATTGAGCTTTTGGAAAAAATAAACGACGGAGTTAATAATTATCTGGAAAAAAAACGGCTTTATTTTCCGAGATTTTTCTTCTTATCCAACGATGAAATGTTGGAAATTTTGTCTGAAACGAAAGATCCACTCCGAGTGCAGCCGCACTTGCGGAAATGCTTCGAAGGAATCAGTAAATTATCCTTTGATTCGGAGCTGAACATTCATTCTATGATGAGCGCAGAAGCTGAAATCATTGACTTTTTAACCATAATTTCTACCGAAGAAGCGAGAGGTTCTGTTGAAAAATGGCTTCTGCAGGTTAATTTAAAATTTTTTCTACATACAGTTCAACTGAAGGTTGAACAATAACCTTTATAAATAATTGGTTATATTTCCCTTCATATACTTTGCTAGAAATATTTTAGACGCTCTTGAAACAAGGATGGGGTTTCTCATATTTATAACGTCGACCCAAAGATGTCCGTGTTCAAATCGCCATTTAAAATTAAAGACATAAAGCCCCTGATAAAATTAACGAAATGTCAAAAAAATTTCAGGTAGAGGAACAGATGCTGATATCGATCCGCGATACAATTGAAAGAGCACATAAGGCTTATGTTACTACAGAACGCGTGAACTGGGTGAGAGAGTGGCCAGGGCAGATAGTTATTTGTGTTTCGTCAATATACTGGACATCGGAGGTTCATGAACAACTGAATAAGGGAGATATCAAATACGTTACAAAATATCATGAAGTATTAGGGAAACAATTAAATGAAACGGTAGCTTTGGTAAGTGATTCCTATATTGTCATGTAATGCATTTGTTCTCCACCGCAAAAAGCACATGGTTGATGTCAGTTAAAATAGTAAATTTTCCAGATACGAGGAAAACTTTCTAAGCAAAACCGTATTACTCTGGGAGCTTTAGTTGTTATTGACGTGCACGCAAAGGATGTTGTCGATGAACTGGTGAAAGAAAATATTAATAACGATTTGGATTTTTCATGGTTGGCGCAGTTGCGCTATTATTGGGAAGACGATTGCATAGTCCGCATAATAAACGCCACTGTCAAGTAAGTGTTTTTTACTTCTCCTTTACATTTTGTGAAAACACAATTTTATTTTCAGCTTAAAAAACGCTTGAACAAACTTTTCATAGCGAAATCTAAGATCAAATTCCAAATTCAGAGTCATAAAATTTGTTGGTAATATTAAACCTCCATTTTTAAGCTTTAATGTAAATTAATGTTACGGATTATTTGTTAAATATTAAGCATGTCATGGAAATGAATAATTCATTTAGAAGCTTACACTGAAAAATATTTTCGAAATGAAGAAATTTGCCAAGTACTTTGAATGTAAATATCGGTTCTGCTTTATTAGTTAAATAAGTTCATACGGAGGCTGGGTGAAGCCTTAATCATTTTCCGATAACCAAAAGCGACGATTGCTACCTATTTAACATTAAGTTCTTTCTTCTGATCCCTGCGCACACCCAGGATGCGAGAACAATGACTAGCGGGATATAGTTATGACTGAGGATTATGATGCGAAATAAAACGGAGTACAGCATTGTAGTCAACAGGTTTTAAAATTTGTCGAACTCGAACGCACAACAGTTGGATGAATAACTAATTCCATTCTTTTAGATATGCCTATGAGTACCTGGGAAACACTCCACGTTTGGTAATAACTCCACTGACAGATAGGTGTTATCGCACTTTAATTGGAGCTTACCACTTGCACTTGAACGGAGCGCCGGAGGGCCCAGCAGGAACCGGAAAAACAGAAACGACAAAAGATTTAGCAAAGGCACTGGCAGTGCAATGCGTCGTTTTTAACTGCTCAGACGGCCTGGACTACGTGGCGATGGGAAAGTTTTTCAAAGGTAACAAATTTCAAAAGGATAACTCCAAAAATCCTCTTTATGTCTCCGCAAGAGTATGATGAAAATGAGAGAGTCGAAAATCCAAGTTACCCTTGGTTCATTTGCAGAGCAATATAAGTTTTTACGCTGAAGGAGGATTTGTGAAAATCGTTTTTGCGCATACGGAAATAATCAATATATATTTTTTTTCGTCGTCAGCGTAACTGATATTGTTGTACTTTTAGGTTTGGCCTCGTCGGGTGCCTGGGCCTGCTTCGACGAGTTTAATCGGATAGAGCTAGAAGTTCTGTCTGTGGTGGCTCAACAAATTTTGTGCATCATGATGGCGGTTCAGGCCGGAGTGAAATCATTCGTTTTTGAGGGCACAGAGTTAAATTTGAATCCCGCTTGCTACGTTTGCATAACCATGAACCCCGGCTATGCGGGGAGATCCGAGCTTCCGGATAATTTAAAAGTTCTGTTTCGAACCGTGGCCATGATGGTCCCCGATTATGCTCTCATAGGGGAAATTTCTTTGTATTCCTGTGGATTCGTCAAAGCCAGAGTGCTGTCCGTGAAGATCGTGACAACGTACAGATTGTGCTCGGAGCAACTGTCTTCCCAGTCCCATTACGATTACGGAATGAGGGCCGTTAAAACGGTTTTATCTGCTGCCGGAAATCTGAAGTTGAAATTTCCAAACGAAAGCGAAGATGTATTGCTGCTTAGATCCATCATTGACGTCAATATGGCCAAATTTTTGAACCACGACGTTCCGCTGTTTGAAGGAATCATTTCAGATTTGTTTCCCGGAGTGGTTCTCCCAGCTCCCGACTATTCCCAGTTCTTGAAAGCGGTCGCAACAGCATGCGAAAAGAGAATTTTGGAGCCTGTGGATTCGTTTAACATTAAATTGATCCAGACGTATGAAATGATGTTGGTCCGACACGGTTTCATGTTGGTGGGAGACCCGTTTGGAGGAAAAACTTCCACGCTTCACGTTTTAGCCGATTCATTGACTCTGATGAACGAAGAAGGTCTGGACGAGGAGAAGGTCCAGTACGTCACTATAAACCCGAAAAGCATTACGATGGGACAGTTGTACGGACAGTTCGATCCCATCAGCTACGAGTGGACCGATGGAATAGTGGCTACGTCCTTCAGAGGATTTGTCCAGGACCAGTCTTCGGATCGGAAATGGATCATTTTCGATGGTCCCGTCGATGCTGTATGGATAGAAAATATGAATACGGTTCTGGATGACAATAAAAAATTATGTCTCAACTCCGGAGAAGTCATAGCCATGACGAACAGTATGAACATGATTTTTGAGGTTATGGATTTGTCTCAAGCCAGTCCCGCTACGGTGTCCCGTTGCGGAATGATCTACATGGAACCAGAGACACTCGGTTGGAGACCTTTGACTCGATCTTGGATCAAAAAACAACCCAAGCTATGGATGGAAGGAAACGAAGAACTTGTTTTCGCTCTTTTTGAATGGCTGGTTCCTCCCAGCCTGAATTTCCTCAGAAAACAGTGCGTTTTGTTGTCCAATGCTGGAAACGCAAATCGCGTCAACGCGATGATGCTCATCATTCAGATGCTGATCAACGAAGCCTGCATTCCCGAAAAAAAGGACCAGGAAGTGGATACCAGGTATCTGTCGATATGGTTCCAGGCAGCTTTTATTTATGCAGGAATTTGGGGATTGGGAGGAGCCACGGATTTGCAGTCGAGGGCGGCATTCAACGAATTCTATTTAGATATGTGGAAGGGAATCAGTGAGGAAAATCCCATTCCCGAAATATTAGGAAAGGTAGATATTTCGATTCCGAGCGAGGGTCTCCTGCACGACTATTACTACGTATTTAAGGCTAAGGGTGCGTGGAAGTACTGGCCCGATGTTTTAAAAAGCGAAAAACTGGAAGAGACAATAAACATTTCTCAAATGATGGTGCCAACGGTCGACACGGTGAAATATCAGTACATTTTGGAGCTTCACATAAAGCACAACGTGTCGGCCTTACTGGTCGGAGGCACTGGAACCGGGAAGAGTTTTTATGTTCAAAATCTTCTCATGTACAAGCTTTCTCAAGATTTGTTCTTGCCGGCATTCCTCACGTTCACGGCATCCATATCGGCGAATCAAACGCAGGATCTAGTCATTTCAAAGCTGAATAAGAAAAAGCACGGTCGATACGGACCTCCGGCGGGAAAGAAATGCATTATATTTGTCGACGACATGAACATGCCCGCAAAAGAAATTTACGGCGCTCAGCCCCCGATTGAACTGCTGAGGCAATTTTTCGACTACAAGCACTGGTACAATCTGAAGGATACCTCTAGGATTTACCTGGTCGACATTTTGTTTCTGGCGGCGATGGGCATGCCGGGAGGCAGCAGACAAGAGGTGTACGCTAGGTTTCTCAGGCATTTTAACATTTTTTCGATCTGCGACTTCTCCGACGAGAGCATGAGCAAAATTTTTTCCACAGTCCTGCTCGTCGGATTAAAGAGAAACGGATTTGCCACTGATGTCATGAGCATGGTGAATGTTATCGTCAGCGCGACGATGGACATTTACCAAAATGCCATCGGCAACCTGAGGCCGACACCAGAGAAATCTCACTACATATTCAACCTGAGGGATTTTGCTCGGGTCATACAAGGATGCTCCCTCGTTAAGAAGGACTCGGTCGATTCAAAAAGGTTTTACGTGAAATTGTGGGTTCATGAGATCCTTCGGGTGTTTTACGATCGCCTGATAGCCGACGCGGACAGAAACTGGCTCTTCGAAAAAATACGATCCTGCGTGAAAGATCACATGAAGGAGCCGTTTGATCAATCGTTCGAACACTTGCCGCTCGAAAACGGAGTGTGCACGCAGGAAACGCTGAAAGATTTAATATTCGGCAATTTTATGGACCCCGACGCCTTGGAAGAAGACAGGAAGTACGAAGAAATACCGAATATGGCCGCTTTTAGGGATATCGCTATGGTGGCCATGGAAGATTACAATGCCACCCACAAAGCGAAAATTGACCTGGTGTTGTTTCGCTACGCTCTGGAGCACTTGTCGAGAATATGTCGCATTTTGGCCATTCCCGGAGGCTCCGGTCTCCTGGTCGGCCTGAGTGGTTCCGGCAGGCAAAGCTTATGCAAACTCGCCACCACAATGCTCGCCTACAATTTTTTTCAGCCTGAAATAACAAAAAATTACGGTCAGAACGAATGGAGAGACGATTTGAAAAAGGTTTTAAAAGAATCCGGAGGTAAAGCGAGAAATACTACCTTTATTTTTTCGGAGGGCCAAATAAAGGAAGAATCCTTCTTGCTGGACATCGATTCCCTTCTCAACTCCGGGGAGGTTCCGAATCTGTTTCCGATAGATGAGAAGCAAGAGATACTCGAACTGGTTCGACTTGCCGCCCAGGGAGGAAACCGTAACCTGGACATCAGTCCCTTGGCGGTGTTTTCCTTCTTCGTCAGTAGGTGCAAGCAAAAGCTTCACATAATGCTGTGCTTCAGTCCCATCGGAGGATCCTTCAGGAATCGCCTTAGACTGTATCCGTCGTTTGTCAACTGCTGCTCCATAGACTGGTTTGTGGACTGGCCCGAGGAAGCGCTGGAAATGATCGGCGAAAGGTGGATGGCGGACGTCAATTTGAGCGATGAAATAAAACGTTCTGCGATTGTTGCCTGCAAATTTTTTCACGTCGTTGCGCGAAAAGCCTCGGAAGATTTTTTTCAAAACACGGACAGAAAAACTTACATAACGTCGTCCGCTTTTCTGAATCTCATAGTGTCTTTTACGGAATTTACGAACACGAAGCAGGATGAAATAATGACGGCTAAAATGAGATACATCGGAGGACTGGAGAAGCTCGACTTTGCCGCATCCCAGGTTTCGGAGATGTCCGCAGAGCTTTCGGCTCTAAAGCCGAAACTTGTCGTGGCTGCTAAACAGACTTTGGACATGATGAAAACAATTGAAACGGAGACCAATAAAGTGGAGAAGGCGACGGCGTTGGTGAGGGAAGACGAAAAAGTGGCCAACGTGCAGGCCGCAGCGGCCATGGAACTGAAGGCGGAATGCGAGGCAGACTTGGCCGAGGCCGTACCTATCTTGGAGGAAGCCATCGCCGCTCTCAACACTCTAAAACCGACCGATATTACCCTCGTCAAAAGCATGAAAAATCCACCGGAGCCAGTGAAGTTAGTGATGGCAGCGGTATGCGTTATGAAAGACGTAAAGCCGGATAAATTGCCGGATCCGGCCACGGGACGCAAAATTCTTGATTATTGGGGACCAAGCAAAAGAATTTTGGGAGACATGGCGTTCTTGCAGTCTCTAAAGGATTATGACAAGGACAACATACCTGTGGAAATAATGGCGAAGATCAGGAAAGAATATTTGCCCCACAAAGATTTTAAGCCTCAAATTGTGGCAAAGGCGTCGAGTGCGGCGGAAGGTCTCTGCAAATGGATTATAGCTATGGACTTGTACGATGCGGTGGCAAAAGAGGTGGCTCCGAAGAAGGCCAAATTGGAAATTGCCGAAAGGGAGTTTTCAAAAACTATGGAGCTCCTGAATCAGAAACGAGCCCAAGTGGAACAACTGGAAGAGCAACTGAAGGAACTCATGGCGAAACTGCAGCAAGCGCAGGAGAGAAAGCAAGCCCTCGAGGAGGACGTGACGCTATGCGCGAACAAACTGATGAGGGCAGAAAAGCTCATAGGAGGCCTCGGGGGAGAGAAGTCAAGATGGGAAGCCGCAGCCCGGAGCTTACAATACAACTACGACTCACTCGCCGGTGACATTCTCATGTCTTGTGGCGTCATTTCCTATTTGGCACCGTTCACGATGCCCTACCGCTTGCAGGTACTCACCGAATGGCATAAAAAGTGCAAATCGTTGCAGATACCGTGTTCGGACGATTACAATTTCTCCAGGATCATGGGATCCGACATTAAAGTCCAGGGATGGAATATTTGGGGTTTGCCGAGAGATCAGTTTTCCACAGACAACGCAATCATTATGGACAACTCCCAGAAGTATTCCCTGCTGGTGGATCCACAGGGCCAAGCCAACAAATGGATTAAAACAATGGAAAAATCTAACGATCTTAAGGTGTTTAAATTTTCAGATTCCGATTACATGAAAACAATCGAAATGTGCATTGAATTTGGGAAACCGGCACTCCTGGAAAACGTTCTGGAAGACCTGGAAGCACCCCTGGATCCGCTGCTGGTCAAATCGATATTTAAACAGGCCGGGAAATATTACATATCGCTTGGGGAAAATGTCATCGAGTACAATCCCAAATTCAGATTTTACATAACGTCGAAACTTCGAAATCCCCATTATCTGCCTGAAGTGTTTAACAAGGTGACGATCATCAACTTTGCTCTGACGATAGACGGCCTGGAAGATCAACTGCTCGGAATCGTGATTGCAAAAGAAAGGCCCGATCTTCAAGAAACAAGGCAAGAATTGATTGTTCAGAGTGCAAATTATCGAAAGGCCCTAAAGGAAGTCGAGGACATGATTTTGAAGACATTGTCCGGTGCGAAGGGAAATATACTGGAAGACGAATCCGCAATTCAGATTTTGGACTCCTCCAAGATATTGTCGCAAGAAATTTTGGAGAAGCAGGAAGTGGCAAAGGAAACCGAGCAAATGATTGAGAGCTTTCGTCTGAGCTACAGGACCATAGCGGCTCACTCTTCCGTTCTTTATTACTGCATAACTGATCTGCCCAACGTCGATCCGATGTATCAGTACTCTCTCGGGTGGTTCATTAATCTGTACATCATTTCGATTGAAACCGCCAACAAATCAAAGATCTTGGAAAAGCGTCTGCACTTTCTTTACGAGACATTCACTTACAATCTGTACTCCAACGTGTGCCGCTCTCTGTTTGAGAAAGACAAGCTGCTCTTCTCGTTGCTTCTTTGCTGTAACATTATGATATCGAACAAAAAAATCACGCAGGACGAATTTCTGTTTCTCCTGACCGGTGGAGTCGGACTGGAAAACACGGCTCCCAACCCGGCATCCTGGCTCAACGATAAGTCTTGGGACGAGCTCTGCAGAGCAGGCCAAATGCCGGATTTCCGCGGTATCGTCGAACATTTCACAAAGAATCTCAATGAATGGCGAACGTTTTACGATCTTCCGAATCCCACGTACGACAACATTCCGGATTTGTGGAGAAAAAGGCTGAAGTCGTTCCACGGACTGTTGCTCATCAGAATTTTCAGACCCGACAAAATCATACTGAACGTGTACAAGTTCGTGGACGCGGAGCTGGGGCCGAAATTCACGAAACCCCCGTCGTTCGACATTGCCAAATCTTATGCCGACTCAAACTGTCTGTGTCCCCTGATTTTCATCCTGTCTCCGGGAGCAGACCCGATGAACGCACTGACCAAGTTCGCACAGAAAATGGGGTATTCCAATAAGTTCCAATCAATTTCTTTGGGACAGGGTCAGGGACCGATAGCTGCTAAAATGATAGAAGACGCCCAAGCCGAAGGCGGCTGGGTCTGCCTTCAAAACTGCCACTTGGCCGTGTCGTGGATGCCGAAGCTGGAAAAGATCTGGGAGAGCTTCGACACGTCCAATACTTCTCTCATGTTTCGCCTGTGGCTTACGAGTTATCCTTCCGAAAAGTTTCCGGCGAGCATTTTGCAGCACGGGGTGAAAATGACCAACGAACCACCGACTGGTTTGCAGCCCAACTTAGCCCGCTCTTATGCATCGGAGCCGGTGAAAGACCCGGAGTTCTTCGACGGATGCCAAGGGAAAGACAAGATATTCTCCAAACTGCTCTACGGCATTAGCTTTTTCCACGCCATCGTTCAGGAGCGTCGAAAATACGGTCCGATAGGCTGGAACATTCCGTATGGATTCAACGAATCCGATTTCCAAATTTCGGTAAAGCAGCTTCAAATGTTCATCAACGAGTACGACTACATTCCGTTCAAGGCGATCATTTACCTCACTGGCGAGTGCAATTACGGCGGAAGGGTAACGGACGATTGGGACCGTCGCTGCTTAACCACAATTTTGAAAGACTTCGTTAATAAGGATGTCATCACCAATCCGGCGTACACGTTCTGTCCGCTGGGAATGCTTTACGGCCTGCCCCGAAAGACGGAGTACAGGGACTATGTGAATCACATCAACAACATACCCTTGGTTTCGCCTCCTGAAACATTCGGCTTGCACACGAACGCAGGAATCACGAGGGATCTTCAAAACACGAAAAATCTCCTTAATTCGCTTCTGCTGGTGCAGGGAGAGGGTAGCAAAGGAAGTTCCGGCTCTGATATGCTTCTCTACGAAATAGGTAAGGATATCTTGTCGAGGCTGCCGAATAATTTCGACATAGAAAAGGCGCTTGAAAAATATCCGGTTATTTATTCGGAGTCCATGAACACGGTGCTCGTGCAGGAAATGGAAAGGTTTAACAAGCTCCTCGCCATTATCAGAAGCACTTTGCAAGAGTTGCTGAAGGCGATAAAAGGATTGGTGGTGATGACTCCGGCCCTGGATTTGGTAGCTACGAGCCTCCAGTACGCTAAAATACCGGCGGCATGGGCGAAGGTTTCGTATCCGAGTTTGAAGAAACTCGGATCCTACATCAATGACTTTTTGGATCGCCTGAGCTTCCTGCGAAAATGGCACGATAAAGGGAAGCCCTCCCAGTTCTGGCTTTCCGGATTTTTCTTTACCCAGGCCTTTCTCACGGGGGCAATACAAAACTTCGCGAGGAAATACGCGATTCCTATAGATCAGCTCACGTTTGACTTCGAGGTGATGAAGACGGACCAGAAATCGACGCCGCCCCCGGACGGAGTTTTTGTTTATGGAATGTTCCTCGACGGAGCGCGCTGGGACAGGACAAATGGCATTCTCGAAGAGCAAATCGTTAAAATTCTCTTCGATGTGCTGCCAGTCGTTTGGCTGAAGCCCATCCAAAAGTCTAAAATGTCGGAACGTGGAAGGTATCTATGTCCGCTCTACAAGACTTCGGAGAGAAGAGGCACTTTGTCGACGACGGGACACTCCACCAACTACGTGCTGCCTTTTTATCTTGAAACGAAAAAGCCCGTTTCCCATTGGATAAAAAGGGGTACGGCTCTGCTGTGTCAACTGGACGATTAGCGTCACGATGACTGGTTGGCTCAGGGACCATCGGTAAAGCTGCCGCCGGCCAGTTATTAACAGTAGACGTCCTAAGAGTGCAAAGTATGATCTGTACATGAATAAGGTATCCGATTAGGACGCCTCAATAAATGGATAATGAATTAAAATAAATAAAAGAAATTTCATTAATAAATGAAGTTAACAGTGAAATTAAACTAAGATCAGAACAAGTATCTGAATACGGAATATAAATAAATTTTAGGCATAGCTTAACTTTCGTTAATGAAACGAACACGTACTTAGTTATAAGACAAAAGCTTATGCGAGCTTTAAATCGCGTTAGATGATGACCTATCAGCAGTTAGAATAGTTTTTCTGAATTCAAATGACACCGAATTAGATACATTTAATTGTAAACGCATAAAGCATGCTTTCGGACCGCTTCATCGCGCAATCCAAGTTAATTATATGGTTTTGAAAGGATAGTCTTGCAAGGATTTTGCTAAAAATGAAATTTTATTAATAAGATTTGCAAGCAGCACAGTTTCATCTTCGACCGAAACGTTTCACATTTATACCACAAATTCTGAATTCTTTAATTACCCCATCACCCTCCCACATTTTCATATATACTCAAATAAATCAACAACAACTTATTAATTTGGCTTAAATATTTTTGCAAAAGCCACAGTTTAAGTGATAATTAAAGTTTAGTTTGTGAAGGGCTTCTTTTTAGATTAACCTCTTTCCCTTAGTGCAATGAAAGAACATTCATCCTCGTTTTGTTAAGTTACCAATAATTGACATTAAAGAATCTGAATGCTTGAAAATGCATTTACCTAAATTCAGTGCTTCATTCCAATCTATTTTTGATAAGAAACACCTTATGAAAAAATTCGTCACATTTTTTTTTAAAATGCCGACTTCTTATTATCAATAAAATATACCCTTAATTCCCAGTTCAAAAAATTCCCAATCCGAAAGTTTTCTCAAATATTTTTGAACATAAAAAAAATTTCAAAATGTACTTTCAAAATAAAAACCAAATTCAAATGTAAAAAAAATTATTTTCTTTCCAAAAAATATTGTTTTGATTATTTTTCAGTAAAGTGATAAGTAAATAGCAGAATTGATAGTTAAGAAAAGAGCATTATTAGTAATTCCTTCACATCATTGAAAAAACAGATTTATGAAGAGTTATTATTTCTAATTTTTTTTCTTCAGATTTAGAAATTTTTTAAAGTATACCTTAAGCAAGCACTTTATATTGTTTTAAAATTAATAAACTAAAAATGAATTTATCAGGAGTTAATAATTTTAAAAACTGGTTTTCTTTATATTCTTATTAGATTATTAGAGATATTGTATATTATGTAACAGACATTATGCCTATTACAACCAAGTGAACAGTTAAGTATCTTCTTTATATCAATTATAAAAAATTATAACTGAAAATTTAATTAATTTTTATTGAATTACACATGTTGAGTAAAATAAAAATGACATTCTGCATTCCTAAGACTCTCATAGGAAGTGTCAAAATCTCATCCATCTGCAGCACCACATCCTACTTTACTTCTTTTACTTGAAGTCCTGAAAATACAAAAATTAATAGCTCAGGATACATGTAATTTGAAGTGAGTTATTTTTTGAATATAAAAATCTGCTTCTTCTAGCCATAAATTTTCAATAAAATTATTTTACAAACTAAATTTTTAATATATTCCAGTGAATGCAATAGTATTGCATACAAATAACAAATTTACATGAAATTTATTTCTTGTAGTAGAAAATTTTAAATTTATTTATCAACAGATGTATCCTTAATGCAAGTTTGATTCATTTTTTAAAATGAAACAATAAATATTAAGGTTTTAGTTGATATTGTCCATTAGCGAAGCTCTACTTTTAAGTGTTAAAAAGCAAGCATTAGTATGGACAATAATTTTTTTCTTAAACATAAAATTATACCTGGAGGTAAAGACTGCTTTAGCTTTTCTGCTTTTTCCTTATCTCTAATGACTAAAGTGTACAAAAATCTGGAACACCTCACTTTAAATTTGACATTTTGTGAATTCTTCTTAATTTTAACGGATTTTGCATCCTTTTGCCTTGCTTTTAATAGAAATTCTTTTATCTCTTTGATTTCACGAGGCTAAAAGAAATGAAATTTATTGTTAACATTTCAGTGAAACAATTCATAAAGCTAAAATATTGTCTTATTATATCAAACATTTTCCAGCAATAGCTCTTAACGGAAATTTTATCATTATTATTATTATTATAGATTATGGTTTATTAATAAACTTTAAACTTCAAATTATACATAAAATGATCAACATAAGACAATGATTTCCTTGAAAAAATAATATAAACCAATTTTATTTGACATCTTCAATAGCTGAATTGAAGTGAACTGCTTTTAAAATTTATTCATATTCTAATTAAATGAGATTTAACAATAAGATAAAAAACTGGCACATTAGGGCCGGGTACAATGATTTTAAGTACTAATTTTAATATGAGAAATGAAATTGTAATCTTACCATGATTTTTACATTAAAAAATCCTAGGGAGACTATCTGTAAACAATTACATTAAATCATTAGTTTTTGAATAAATAATACATTGTGTCGTGCAAAAATGAAATCTCATGAGTTCACAAAATACAAAATTCACTATAATAAAAGAGATTAACAGAAGATGGATCAGATATATCGAGGAAAAATTTATTTTACCTACAACCAATACACGGATCGTGGATCCTTATGGGCAACAGAACGAAAATCGACATAGATGTTACGTTGTACTAGAATTAAAATTCAGGGAAAAAATGTCTTGTTGCATTTAAAGATAGTTTTCTAAGGTTGGTAATTCTTTTATCAATAATTAATGATGGACTTTATCCTCTGTTTTTTTTGTAATTTAAAATTTATTGTAAATAAATAATAGTACTGAATGTAAGAGAAATCTTTTCATGATAATTTAAACAGAATATTCCATTGAGAAGATACAAGTTACAAAGCCAAAGCAACCGTAAATACGGCAAAAAAATTGCGAGCTGAAGATTGCGAAGCTGAGTGATTTAATAAGTTGCATGAATGATTGATAAATTTTGAACCGCAATAACGTTTATTAGAAAATTGTAATTGTTTAGATTTTAGGATCATAATTTCTACTACATCATTCCTTGTCAGTGAATTGGAGACCCGACGTAATGAGAATGGAAGACAATTCTCTTGTGGATTATTGCCAGTCGAGTAAAAATTTTTTTATTGGTTAACTCGATGAAGGAAGCAGCTTTCTACATGACCGATCAAATATCGTACGGAGTTTTTTTTCGGTCTTTCAGAAACAGCGACAAAATATAAAATTATTGTTGTTTACTTTGAAATTTTAAACATGCATTTATGTTTTCTATTATTTTTTTTCCTCCCATTCAAAATGTACAAAGAAAGACGCCAAAACGGGAATTTTTTTAGATTTATTTTGAAACCATCGTTAATAGCCTATTGTGTAATTACTGACATACATCCAGTTTTTTCATCAATTCCAATCTAATTAAAATATAATAATCCTCGTCAAAACTTAATAAAAAAGAAACCTGGAAATGGATGTTACCAGGAAAATGACATTTAACATATGAATCAATTAGAAATTAATAATCGTTTAATCCGTTTGGCAGCTGGAAGAAATTCTCAGTGTAAATTAGATTAAAATACAATAAAAACCAGTTTCTTTGATAGGAAGGAAGAAAAGCAGTTGTCGATCATTTGTTACAATTTGTTAATTTATATAGTGCATGGAATCCCAGAAATTAAGATTTCGAACTAAGGAGAAAGTGACGTTTTTATGTCATTGCCTTCTTATATTTAAAGAGATATTCGATCTGGTTGAAAGTGAGAAGCTCCGAAATGGGCAAAGTTATACGTTTTTATTATTAAATTTAAGCAAGTGATGTATACATAATCGTGCACTCATAAAGATAAAGTAATTCAGTGTGTACTTAACTGAAAGTTATCAGCTTTCAAACTGAAACAGGAACGTTGCTCTTGACATTTGGATGGTATAAAAAATTTGTATTTATAAAATGTATACATATATTTATGTACCACATTAAGGAATCTACATAAATAAAAAGGGAGGTAAAAAAAACATTCACTAAAGTGAGATGGTTAAAATCCCAAAAAAAAAAAAAAAAGAATTTGAACGCTTTTATTTCTTCATTCTTCAACCATTTTGATAAAAGTCAGAATTTGTCTTTATTAGTGATTTACGCTGAAAACTTAGATGTTTTTCTCCATAAAATGTTGTCCGGATTACAGTGCAAGACAGAAAGAGTTTGTCACCCGATTGCATTTGCATGACCGGGGACGGTAACCTTCGGAAAATTACAAATTCGGACAGACCCGTCCCTTACTCCGAGCCTTTGCACTAATTTTTAAAATTATTTCGTATATTTTCGGTTTATCTAAACATTATTAGTTTCACTGATATGTGACTAAGTTCTCGTGCCGTCAATCGATCAGGGGAATCATACACATTGTTATAATTCAATGCGCCAAGTCAAAAATAACCGGAAAGATGACAATAATTGATGGTGAATAATAATAATTATTCACCTTGAAAGTCGCCATAGTTAACATTGCATTTTGGGTTATTATATTTATATTTCTCATGAGGATTCCAAAAACGAAAAACATTTTTAAAAAATTATATACGGTTAGACTGCGTTTCCTTGTTTGATATGAGATTCGTTGTTTCGTCCTCCGAACCGGGGGCTGTTTTCTGTTTTTGCGCAACAGGCGGCCTTTTCCTCAATTGTGACATTTGTTCCTCGGCCATTTTTTCATATTGCCGCTGCTTTTTAGATCTGTATATTTTGACGCAGGCTAAGCACGCCAGATAAAGGATTCCGCAGCCGAACGCGGAAAGTGCCAGAATGATGAGCAGAGCAAGAACGCTGTCCAAATTTAACCAAGGAGCCTCGTCTACGATCACTTGCCTTGGAGGTTCTGTAATCCTTATGGGCCTGTTCGCAGTACAAATTTTTAACGTTTTTCTCTTATTAACTTTATCATTTTTAACAGTGTTCGTTTAGCCTTCCCTCGCCGGCTGAAAACGATAGATTTCATACAAATGCTACAGTGTGGTCACTTTTACCTTCTGCTGCCTTCCTCCGAGACCGACTCGATAAGTGATTCGTCGAGCTCCTTGGCGAGTTGATGGAAGACCTTTCTGGACAGCCACTCGGCCAAATCTTGCCTTCCTATCTGGTTCAGGCGGTGGCAAACTTTCTGGTGCGTAGCTCCTTTTCCCTCTCCCGCTGCCGAATTCCAGTGCAGTAAAAGTTCGAGACACGTCGCGTCGTCCGGCAATTTCCTTTCTGTTATTAAAGGAAATCATTTTTAACTTTTTGGTCGACGCTATTCAAACGAGCTTAGCTTGACATCGTAATAATAAATTAATTTTCAGGCCAACGGTACTTAAAGAGACTTGAAGGAGAGCATTTTGCATTCTTCTGACATTGCCCTGCTGATTGCTGCCGGTAACTGGTCGGATACCATCGGACGCGGCCGGGCACGTTCATCCGGGGAGCGTTCGCTGCGCCGCTCCTCGCGATATTGATTTATCGAATGAAGTTTACCGAACGGGGGATTTTCGCTGAATCTTAAAGGCTGAGATTTCGGGATGTTAAGGAACCGCAGGGACAGAGTCAGCAGTTATTTGAGAAGACCTAGATTCGATTTGGCCGATGCTTTAGTTTCACGTGAAATTTCAGTGTCTGCCTGCCACGCGATTTCAATAAAGTAACTCAAAATAATTTAGATTTTCGAACGGTTTCTAACTTGGTCGGAATGCATCTCTACCTGTCGACCTCTCATGTCGCCGTAAAGAGGCGAAGCTGTTGTTACCCATTTCGCTTTTACTCGCGTCTTCGGGACCTCGGAACGCTTTGTATGATCAGAAAACCAATTTTCATACTCTACCTTTTAATGCTTACCAGCAACCCTAACTTGCAATGGTACACTGTAAGTCTGAACGTGAAGGAAAGCAACTAGTTTGCGGCATTCTTCTTGGGTCAGATGATCGGACAGGTATTGCAGTTGAGCCATATTAATGTCAACTGTGCATTCCCACACAGATAATACCGACAATGAAACTAAAACAAATAGCGTAAACTTTTCTGAATATACGCGACTCATTGTAAAACGGAAGGGAACTTTCAGTCGCTCTTGTGTTGACATTCTGCAGCAGAAAAGCATTTTTTTCGATATTCTACGCCTTCCTGACTCCGCTGTTCGCTCAAGTTGTTCTTCTGACATTCCTTTATTGCCGCACCACCTTGTAATTTTGGGGGTTTTTCAATAATACGGTGAAATTCTCTCGTATCGTCGACATTTTAAAATTTATCGAATTACTCAAATTCCTCTTGTTTGCCGGGTTCCGCAAAGGAAAATTTCTAAAAAGCGCAAAAACCCTTACAATATTTATGCCGCGATACTCGGCATTTTATTAATGATCCGCGTCGCAAGTTTCGATGCCCGGAAGCCTTCGCTCTCCTGTAATTGGCACCGTCTTTAATGACGATGTAATTAGAGATGAAAAAGCTGCGACATCACTCAAGTCAATTGAATGGTAAATTTTACATCATTGTCACGGAAACTGGGTCAACAGCATTTCCACGTCGAGCGTCTGATTCTAAGCCCGGTCCGGGAGCAGGCGTCGTAGGAAGTTCATTTAGAAAAGAAAAATCTTCGGAGCCTTTAGCGAAATCGAAATCGCATCGAGATCGCTGTCGGATTCGATCGGAGCCTTTTCCGGGATCGCAGCGAATCGAAGGCCTAAATTTCGATCTTCCTCCGGCTCTGCAATTTCCGTCAGAGAAAGAGCTTTCCAAATCCTTCGCCGCCCGCGATGGCGTCCTCAAATGCAACGCCGATTTTTTTTTTTTTTTTTGCCTCTTTTAACGGAAAACGCTTGTCGCGCGACAAAAATGATGCGAATCGGACTTCGAGAACGCGGATTTTACATCTACCCTCGCGGGAAATTCGCAGTCGAGGAATCGGAGTCCCTGAAACCGCGGGGGATACGCGGCGATCGGTGCGAACCGGACGCGAAACGTCACTTCCCTCGGGGAGGAGGAGAGCGCGAGGTGCTGCCACTCGTGGCCGCAGACGGGCGGCGGTTCGAGGCGTTTCGGGCGTCTGCGAAATTTCCGCCGTCGGGGAAGGAGCGGAGCATTTTCCGTCTCGGACGGGGGAGCGATTGCGTTTCCGCATCCGACTGGGCTGCGTCGCGTTGATTCCGGGCAAGCGACCGGGCGGAGGGACGTGCGAAAGGAAGCGAAGGAAGCCTTCGCGAAGTGCCGGGCTTTGGGAGCCGCGTCGGAGCGACAACAGAGGCATTTGACGCGGTTAACCTCGTGACACCGGCTAATCGGCGGCTCGGCCGCGAACGAAAGCTCGGCGGCATTCGCAGTTTTCCCTTCAGCAACGAGTCTCGCGAATTCAAACTTCTTGCGCTCTCGTCTTCCGGCCGTCTTCGGGGCTCTCCTCGGCGCGCCGCTTTTTTCCTCGGAGTGTTGGCAACCCTTGCAAGGTGAGCACTTTCGGGTTTCGCGGGCGAGTCGCGGGTTCATTTTCGCTCCCGGAGTGAAGCAATTCACTTTTCGTTGTCGAACCGAACCGCTCGAATCGTTGGTGGGGACACGGCCGCCGAACTCTCGTTTCCGTAGCGTCGCCCGGTGGGTATGTTCATTTATTTATGCGGAGATAATTCCGAAATGTGCTCGCTTAACTTGCCTTGAAATCGCAGTGTCAGTCCGAAGTGCTTTCCGATCTCGAAACGTTCCGATTCTCGCTGTCTTTTGCGTTTGCCTTCGGCAGGATTCATTCGCTGTCGCTGAAATGAAGCTTTTCTTTTTTTTTTTTCTTTTTCTTTTCCCCGTCCGTTGTAGCGGCCGAAACGGAGTTGCCGTACTCGCGGCGTTCGATTCCCACAAATCTCCCTGCATCGTCGTTAGGAAAATTCTCTTCTTTCGGAGCGCCGTCGAAAGGGAATAAATCCAGCAATATGGAGAAAACGTGGCCCGGAATTATTTTTTTGACTTCGAAATCCGTATTTATGTGAAACGATGGCAATCCCAATGCCGACGTATCGTCTCTGCCTGACAGGGAACTCAAATTACGCTTAAATATTACCGCATGATAATTGAAATATAAATTTTTCAAGTATCAAGCAGTTGCTGTGTAAAATATTGATGTTAAACCTGTTCTAGGATACCTGAATCTGAAATAAAGTTTGGAAAGTTATTTTTTTATTTTTTTTTTTTTTTGATTATTCAATTAATTAAGTCAGGAGTTTCGCTTCAAGCTAAGAAAACCCGCTTTCATAAGTAGCTTTCCGATTAACAATTTAAAAGAAGGTTTCTTCAGGTCGCTTAATTTTGTACGGGAGAGACAACAAATATGTAACTTATCAGAGAATGAAAACACAGAAAAATTCCCTCATTTTGACTTATTTTCAGCATTTTCTTCGACAATCGCGGTGATATGCTTGTATGTCGATGTTTGATCATTTCTTGGCGTTTGTGATCCCAATGAGACAACGGGAAATGTATTCGATTCCGAGATCCGATGCACAGATTTTGTCTTGCCGTTCAATAGATATAACTGCAAATTGTATGTCATGCACCTTGCCGGCAGTACCTGAACTCATCGTCGCCATCTATTCAGAATTTTTCTTTTTTTTAAAATTATCCTTTCATTTACGCGAGTAAATCGTTCCTCCTCTAAAATCAAGACAAGTAACTATTTTATTTCTGTTTGATTTAATCGTCGACAGGAGAAAATCACTTTCCGGTACCCTCTGCAGTGCTTTCCACATTACCTGATGCTTCCTGTAGCGGAAAAAATTTTCCGGCTCCCACGGATTTCGCGCTTTAACTCTCCGGGTTCCTTCAGCGAAGTCTAAAACACTAATGATCAAGGCATGAGGTGCAGTGGCACTTAAAATACACATTTTCAGTATTATTATGTTAATTTCTTAAACTTTGGAATACGGGCCCTAGGAATATTCGGCGATAAAAATCGGTAATAAAAAAAAAAAAAAGAAAAGAAAAGCATTGAGTTGAGAGCAGGGAAATTTTATTTATTTATTTATTTTTTTTCACGTTACGATAATTATTTAAAAATAGTTTATTCTGCAAGGCATATTTATAGTTTTACGGCTTGGAAGCCGAGTGCATTTTTAAGAATGCGTCAAAGTCCATTGGAAAAATCGCAACTGGAAGATTTCGATCGCTGAACCGAGAATCCGATGCAAAGCGACAGCAGATAAAACCGAAACTGCCCTTTGAAGTTTCCCGGGACGGTCCTGGAAGGACCAAAGAATTATAAAGCATTCCGGGGACTCTTGAAAGCGGATGTTTTCCGGAGAAACCGAAAAACAATTTATGGGAAATGCCGAAGATTTTTGATTTTGCACAAGAACTTTCGGAGCTTTTCCAAAATGTTCGAGAGCAAAGCCGCGATATCGCGGTGGCATGCCGAAGGGAAATGATGCCTTTAAATGAAAAGCAGGGTACAAGTTTTTTTTTTTTTTTTTTTTTTTCTGCGACTTTTCCATGTGCACAAGTGCTTGCAGCGACTTTTCCTGAGGCTTCCGATACCGGACGACAAAAATAATGCTGGACCGGCATCCTCAACGATCCGATATTTGCCGCGTGCTTAAAGCCCGAAGCCCTCACCCGCCTTTGCCGCTTTATTTCTGCCGAACATTCCCAATGCGAATTTTCAAAATACCTCCGCAATTGAGAGCTTGGACAATTATTTTTAAGCGGTAAAGGAAAAATTTTTTTTTTACGAAATTCGGAATTGCGATAAAATAAGCAATAAACAATGCACGGAAAGAAGATGCGCTGCGAGCGATCGTTATTTATCGGGAGCGCATTTGCATGTTCTTAAGGCTTAATGAATGACAATATTTAAATTTCAAAAGATTTTCCTTTTGCTCTTTCGAAAACGCAATTCGGAAGCGAAGGCTGGCAAAAAAGGCTTTCCGCCGAGGAAAAAAGTTTTGGTTCCCTGCATCTTCATAGCTTATTATGAATTGTGTACGTTTCCGCATGATTTTCCTTGCCCTCATCGGGCCAGGATGAATTTGTGTTTGCTTTTCGTTGCCGCTAAAAAATTTCCGTTCTCACCTCGGAGTGGGCCACCACTTCGAGGCAGCCCGGAAAGCGCGGAAGAGCGCAGGTTCAGGTATGTGGAGGGAGAACGGAAGGAAATTCAGCTAAGGGAATTTTGGGCTTTGAAACGCTTTGAAAAGAAGTCGAGGGAAGTCTTTTGGGGTTTTCCGTTACCTGATTAGCAAGGCAGGCGGTCAACGGGATAAGGAGGAGCCCGAGGGGCTCGGGTGAGCAGCAACCCCGGGGGAGTTTTGTGGGCTGAAACGTCGTGCGTAATTTTTATTAAGCACGATATTGGGTTATTTGAGCAAAATGAAAACCAAAAGGCCGGAGGAATTTTCATTTTACGGTTTCAAATAAACTTTCTTATTGCTTAATGAAAATTAATATATCAGCCTTGAGAGGTTGGGTTACGCTCTCCTTGCAGGCGGTTGTCAACCCTTTCAATTAAACGTTGCAAACTCCGAGTTGAAAAGCGTGGCCCGACCCTTATAATTTCTCATCTGCAACGTGCGAATGATCCGCCAACAGCGAAAGAGAGCCTGTCACTCTGCAGAATTTAGAAATGGATGGAATTCGATTCGGAGATGAGCGCGATCCCGCAACGATTTTTCCCCAGTTTACTTATTCATTTAACTTGGCGGCCCATAACGCGAAAATGGAACGGTGAACGTCGAATAACAGGTCGAACACTAAATGCTTTATGCCGTGTGGCAAGCAAAGATCAGTGTCGCGGTGAGCGCACTCCGAATCTGTTAATTATTTCTTTACAGTGCTTGGTCAGCAACTGAAAAACCTAAAACTCTGCGAACGAACAAAGGACCAATCTGGGTCGTAAAGAACATCCATTAAACTAATCGGGGAGAATGAGAGAGAGAGAGAGAGAGGGAGAGAGAGAGAGAGGGAGGGAGACAGAAATAAAAGGCTACGTCGAGGACGTGGAGTTTAAGGCCACAGTTAGTTTAAACCTTTTAAATAAACGAAACCTTTTCGCAATGTTTTCCTTTTCTTCGGTTACGACGGAGTTATAAAAACTGATCCGAACTGCGATATATTAAAAGGTGTTTTGGGGGTTATCCGGGCTGGAGCAGTCCGGAACGTGAAATCTCCGGCGCAAATTAACCCCGTTGCCCGGGAAGAAATGCCCAAAATCCTTTTCCCCCCCCCCCCCCCATGCGAAATTTTTCATAACAGATCCCGCCGACAGCGCTTCAACCTGAAAAGCAAACACCGCTCGCCCGAAGCTTTGTGAACTCCTAGCCGCGGCAGGAATTTCGCTGGGAGCAGATTCAGGTCTTTTGGGCGGGACACCCACCGGGCCCCCGAATCTCGAGGAGCGAAAAGGCGTTTTGAATGCGCAAAAATCCGGAATGTCTTTGCGACTGTCGACGCTTATCGCTAAGGGGTGATTTTTGCTGCCAGCACGTAAAGGGGAGGAACCGGAATAAGTCAGCAAATCTCGTTCAGCGTTCGCCACCGTTAAAGCTCATCATCCGAAAAATACGTTTTCATTTTTTTTTTCCTCCCGTTTCAGTTCTTAAGCGAAAGAGCCTTCCGGAGATGTTCCACTTCTGCGGAAGGTCCGGATTGCGTTGGGGCGCTGGCCGATTTCGCGGATTTCCGCAGGATTTGCGCGGGGGTTACTTCGGCACGATATCGGCCGGGTGAAAATTCCAAACTAGCTGGAGGCGCAAATCCTGGGAAAACTCCCGGCTTAAGGGCAAGCCGCTAGAATCGGACCGTTTTATTTGGCGAATTTCGCGCGGCAAATTTATTCGGGAAGATAGATTCGAATCGAAATTCGTTTCAGACTTTGGCTGACGGTTCATTAGACTTTCTTCAAAGGTATCGAAAGCTCTCTCCGGACCGGTTATCGCCCAGGTTTTTGCCTTGCTCCATGTTCTGCTTCGTCTGGCTCCATCTGGAGAAACTTGCTTAAATGCAGTGACCGTATGTTGAGTTTTGGGAACCGGGACCAGATAAATGGCGACAAGCGATCAAAATGTTTTAACGTTGTAAACATCATTTGGAACACGTCCGCCACGTTTTAAAATCTCGTTTTTTCGCCTGACCAAATAATTTATAGGTAAAAACGATAATTTTACATTGGCAGCGATTTTGCAGCTTCGTCAAGTGATGCCTTTATCGATGTCGCTTGCCCTTTACCGAAATAAATGAGTGAAAATCATACATTTCCGAAGGTATAGCTCGCTCTTTTGCCGAGGTTCCAGCGATAAATCCGTCGTCTCCGATCAGTTAATGCAATAATTTCAATGTCTCCCTCGAAACTGCGATCCTTTCTAAATTTGAAGAACTTAAAATTAATTTTTTCCCCGTTTAGAGCTGGGCTTGAGAGTTCGGTCTGTAAAGCAGCATCGTGGAACTGCCTTCGGGATATCCTCACTCCTTTTACCAGACGCACATTTAGACGGGGAAACAATCTTTTAGATGTTAAATTATTTTCGTTTGTTAAATCATCGGCAGAGCCTCTAACGCAATGCAGTCTGGCTCGATGAATACCGTATTTTTCGAAAATGGAAATTTCTAGAACGTTGCCGCGGATTGAATCTCCATTGATTTTGTTCTTAGATGTCGGAAAACATTTTATCGATCCAAATTGAAAAATGAGTTATAAGAGTGAATTCCCTTACGGCGACTTTTTATTTTCAAAGCTCTTTATTTATGGCCACAGTAACGCCTCGGAGTGTCCTGACCTGCGTGCAAATGTTGCTTAATCAGTCGGATTTGCGGAGGAGAATAAGGTGAAACGATTGCCACCGGGAATGAACATTCCGAAAAGCTCTTCCCGTCATCGGAAGCCTCTGGACGGTTTTCCTTTCGGCGTCGTCGGCTCTTCTGCTCGACGCTGATTTTTTTCGCGTCGACGAGAATCCTCCGAATTGGTCGTCCGTCGCTGTTTTCAATGCGCTGGATCGAGAAAACGAAAATGAGGAGCGACTGAAACAAGTAAATGGGTATTATTTCCATTTGTCATTTTTTGAAGTATCCTCTGTTTCAGAATCGAATATGGGATTGGTCGGCAGCAAAGAAGAAAACCTCAACGAGGAGGAGCTGAAGGCAATCAGCGATTCTTGGCGGATGGTGATGGAGAATCCCGAAGAGAACGGATCTGCCATTTTCAAAGCGTTCGTACCAATTTACGTTTGAATTTTTTTCACGTGCGCCGATAATTTACGTTCTCATAACACTCGGCTCAACCGTCGTCATTTCAGTTTCCTCGAGAAGCACAATTACTATTCGAAGTTCGGAAAATTCGACGGTGTCCCGATCGGCGAACTTCCGCGGAGCAAAATATTCAGGGAACACTCGCTGGCAATAATCAAAACAATAAATAACATAGTCGAAAATATAAATAACGACGAAACGTTGCAAAACTTGCTCGTGCAACTGGGAAAGCTTCACAAAAGGCGTCAAATAACCGGCGATCAGTTTCGGGTAGGTATCGGGTTCGAAAAGGCACCGACAGGATTTTCGGATTCCCCCACGCTCCCCGCCGCTTTTTCCGGGCGGCCTTCTCAATATCAAGCCGGTTTTTGCAGGAGCTGAAGACCGTGATCTTGGAGGTCCTGGAATCGGCGTTCCAACTCTCCGAAGACGGCCTCAAAGCTTGGAGCAAAACCTTTGACATTGCCTTCGTCTACGTTTTCCAAGGCTTGGGCGAAGAAAATTAATGTTCGGGAATTCCAGTGGAAAAATTTTCCGGGCCTCTCGCTTTTCCGAAACGCGTTATAAATGGAGTATGCACCCGCGAGAAGCTGTCTTCGCGTAAAAAGAAGCTTTTGTAAAACTCCTTTCGAATCCATTGACACCTTTATTAGAAGTGTTACCATGATTCTGCAACATCTTTTCTCTCTTTCTTCTCTCTTTTTTTTTTTTTTTTTTTTTTTTTTTTAAGACTCATTTAAAAAGATGTCTCGTCATTTATTTAAATATTTAATGTGTAACCGACGAAAAAATAAAAGAGCTCCTTGGACAGGGCAATGAAATCTACAAAAGAAACTCGTATTAAGCAATTTAGGATAAATTGACAAATGTTCGCGTAAATAAATTCTGTTATTGCATCTGAACGTGAAAGAAAAGGCGACGCTTTCATAACGTGCACATTGGGAAAGATTCACCTCCGTCACGGACGACAGATTCAAAAAAGACTGCAGAAGAGGAAAACGTATGAAACCTTTACCAGAGGGAAAGATCTAACGGGCAAGAGGGAACGCCCTCGGTTTTCCTCACCCCCGGGAGTGAGAAATCCGTCGGGGGTATTTTCGGCACCTTTTAAATGACCATACATACGTGTTGGATGACATTAATCCGACAGCGCAAAAGCCGTTCGGAGGGAGAAATGTCCCGGTAGGGTGCGAAATTTCGGCGGCTCGTGCCGATGAAACAAGCCCGCGCTGAAGATCTTAAGCGTCGTCTGAGATGCCGAAAAAGGTTTCCTGAATCCATCCCCGGCAATGGGGGGGGGCGGGGGGGGAATTTATTTCGCGGCAAATTTTCGCACTCCCCTGAAAATGTTGGGATTTATCCGCTGATGCTGGCGGCGTCCGGAGCGCAAAATCCCGCGATTCCTATTTTGTACCTGACGGGGATTGGGGATGATGCGATCGCTGATTTTGAGCTCTGTCGGAGCCGTGTCGCATCCATCGGGTGCGAAATGAATTTCCGATGGTTTGCTTGAATTCGTTATTAATCGCAAACGCTATTCTCCACCCGTAGGTTGAGGCTGATAAAAGTTTCCCCGAGTGGCACGTTCGCGTGCGGATTTGCATTTGCAATCTCGCCGGGGATTTCTTCGCCGGGGCGAAGATCGCCCGAACGTTTCCTCCTGTCCCGGTCCGACAGACGTTTCACGTGACTCGTGTTGTTTTGCAGGCACATAAATCAAAGATCAAATCGGTCGCATAATCCCAAAGCCCTTTCATTCTCTTCTGCGTCCTCTAAATTTGAGCTTATCGATGATGAAAGTCGCGTTCATTAAAACTTGTGAAATTGCTATTCTTTTCCGCTTGGCGGTTATGAAAATGATTTTGCGGCAATGATGAAAATGCACAGTTCTTCAGTGTTAAAATTAACTTTTGAAGCTTTTTTTTTTTTTTTTTTTTTTTTTTTTCGAAAGTGCGAAACGAAAAATGGAATAAAACGAAATTTTGCATTGCAAAAAGTGTTATTGCATTAATGTTACAATTATATTTGTAAGCTGCGAATTCTGTAAATTATGCACAATAAATGTGTTGTCACATCACGTCATTATCGTATCATATGCATATTATCACATTAACAGGCAAATTACATCCGTGTGCTGTGAAAAAAAAAAAAAGTATTCATTTATGTATCTACATTATATTATTATTTTTGAAAAATTATTCTAGTGCTAATTTCCACGTGTATCTTTCCTTCGTTTTTTCTTCATGTATGGGACTGATTTTTGTTTCCCTTATTTGACACAAATTTGAACGTGTTTTCCTGCAATTTCCTGCTGATCGATGGGTGTGTTCGAAAGCATCCGGCGCAAGTAAGGCCATTCCACTTTTAAAAGAAATTTTTTTTTTTTTTCACCTGATTTTAAATGGCGGAAGAAAACATCTAGTTATGGAGTTTCTACAAAATGATACTTAAAAGTAGAAGTTATGTGCTTTGGATGCTTTAATCTTTGGCATGTCCTATAAAATGTTGCAGCCCAGCAATGGGGTCACCTGAAGCATCAAGCAATTTAGTCTGAAAACTCCGCTGCTCTGAAGTTCTTCCTAGTCAACAAGTACGGTTTCTCCTTGCTCGGACACAAGAACTTTTGATAGGCCGGAGTGTTCCACGTCGACGTTTTCCTGTCGGGATCCTCGAATAGGTTATTCCAGTACACATTTGCTACTGAAAATGAATTCGAGCATGTTGAAGGAGAATCTTAATTGCGTCAGATGAGCCAAACGAAACGAAAAAAAAAATATATATGTATATATATAATTACTCCTGGCATGCAGTTTCTGTGTGTAGTGGATGCAATCTATGGAAATATAAGAATAGTCGTGTGGGTCTGCAACATTATGTTTCGCATCGTTGTGCAAGCGAAGTTTCGGAAATTTGGAATTTAGGTGAGTTGGCTGGTAAACGACTGCGAAGTCCTCTCGCCCGCTGTATCTGTCGCTTTCTGCCTAAGTCATACAAAAAAATGGCTTTGCGGCAAATGAAACGTCACTTGATCCGAGACCAGCAAATCGCGTTCCGAACAAACTCGATTTCTCCTCTACAGCAGGAGGTGAGTACTCACGATTTCGTGCTGAACTCTTTGGAAGGCCCTCGTCATGTTAATTACATTTGACAGCTTCGCCGAGGGAGAATCTCCTCCAAAGAGACAGGAGCAAGCCAAAAGTTTCATTGTGATGCACGTCGGGAAGGGAGGATCCACCAGGTCGGCATAAGATGGAATATCTGTCGGAAGAAACTGCGAATCTCAAAGTTCAAATTATTTCCAAAGCCTGCCGCGGCAACGTCTGGAAAAACCCGTGGGCTCTTTCTTCGTTCGGGATTTTCCGGGCAGCTTCAGGATGTGGCAAAGCGAAAATTCCATGTTTCTCAATGTACGTGCTGAAGTCGGTGGTAAACTATTATGATACTGTTACGGGGGGAATCATTATTCCGTTTATGTAACGTATGTGGGCATCGCCTTTTGGCAAGCTCTACTAAATCGGAAAATTAAACATATTGAAACATATTCATGGCGTCGCGTAACGTCGACGATTATTATTACTCACATGGCATCGATACGAGATTAATAAAAGCTTTTTGCAAGTTTGCATACAGAAAATCCAAGACCCGAATGATGTTCTTCCGATGAGTCTCCACTCCTTCTTCTTTACTGTAGCACTGGTCGCTGCATATGTCGTTCGTTCCAATCATAATTGTTATAAGCTGCAAACCAATATAGGGATCATTATTTTCTGTTGGCCAAAGTTAGCACAAAAAACAAAAAATATCGTCGAAAAGGGAATTGATTCTAACTTGGAAAATTTTTCCAGTTCCTCCAATCGCCGGGGGATTGGAAGACAGAATCCTAAATTAGTATCTCATTTAAAAACTTGTACATTCAATTTTATAGAATCAAAATTTCTCGTTAGTTTCATTTTAAATCTATAAATGAAAATTATGATCGCAATTTATCGCGGAAATACGTTTTTTTTTTTTTTCTTAATGGTAACTTCGACAAATTGCTCATTAGATCATTGAAAATTAAATGAACAAATTAATGAAATATCGCAGCAGCTTTAGCTGTTTGGTACGGAAATGAGTGCGAGGTAAGGGCAAGATAAGATCTGCAAGTTAAGGGATGAAACTGCTGATCCGGGTCGAAGGCGTACCGACCTTCCAGTGATTTTTAAAATCAACCCTCGGATCTTTTTTCATCTTGTTCACCATCCAGACGGCTTCGGCTATGAGATCCTGATCCATCGCACCGTTGAAGGCGGCGTTAAACTGCGTCTGGACGGAGAAAACGCTTCCGTCGCCGATGGAGTATCCCACCAGGTTTGGATTCATAACTTTCAGCAAATTCGGCAGCGTTAAGTATTCGCTCCAGTTGCCTTGCCCACCTGGAACAGGATCGGAACTTCACATGTGAGAGCGATGCCGGGCGAGGATGTCCACCGGGGACGGAGCCGAAGACATCGCGAGAGCGGTCAGTCGTTCGTTTGAACCTAAAACCGAACTCTACGCGGGCACCGCGAAAATGGTCAAACTTTCCTTGACGCCCGAGGAACGTTAAATGCGTTTGTGTTTCCACATTGCACGTACTTGCAATACATATTTTATGTTAATGTGCATTTTCGAAACTGCCGTTTGACGACCGAGAAGCTTATTATTCAATACGGAATTTCGGTTGCGTTTGCCGTTTGCCGCACCAGGCATGGGAAATGCTCGCATCATTACCTCGTATGTGTGAGGCCCCGTGGAGTTCGACGCATTTCTGTTAAGATGATGATGACACATGCAAATTAGAAATTCGTTTCCATAAACGGGAATTATTTATAACTGTACCCGAAACACAAGGCATAACACCGTTCTGCAGCGTAATGGGTGTTGTCACGCGATATTTACCTGAGTGCACGTTGCGGGAACAGGAGGAAAAGCTAAAACATTCATATTTTAAATTAAAAAGAAATTCCGCCCGGCTCGTTTGAACGTGCGGAACGAGACGGTTTCGACGTGGATTTTTCCGTCAAATTTTCTCCCGAAGGATGTGCACATGTCTAAAATGGGATTGTTTCGAGCGGAGTTCCTTTCGGGGAACACTAAAATCGGGACTTTGGTATTAAAGCTTTGATCATTTTCGAAATTTATTTGCAATCAATTCAAAAAAGAAAGAGAAACATCTTAAATTTCGTCGGATTTTGGACGCAATGAGAAAGAATCCTCTCTCCCGTCAGGTATGGGACGCAGCCCGAATGCCTTCGACGCACGCTCGGCTTGAGGTTTTTCGACGGGGGAAATCTCGAAGGCTCCGAATTCAAAGCGTAAGGTTGCTCACCGATGCTCCAGGAAACTCCCCTGTTTTCCCTGAAGAGTACGTCGTAGAGATTGTCCGTCATGGCCCCGTTCCCGACGGTTAAAGAGTCCCCGATGGCGGCGACGACGTCTATGTCGCCGGGTCTCAGTTTGTGGACGCTCTTCGGCGGGATTTTCGACTTCCACGAGCTTTGATCCGGGCAGGGAAACTCCGAATTGTGTATTTTCTGCACTGCATCCTGGAAGTGCATCGGTGTCTGTACTATAAAACTCTGGGGTTCGGGAAAAGTGCGAAAGCGAGTGACCGTTCCCTTGGTTTTTCGGGGTCTGTTCCAATCTGATTTTTTTTTTTTTTTTTTAAGTACCCTTTCCGAAAGGCAAGCTGAAAAATATTTTGTTTCCCCAAAAGGGTGCTTTCGTTTGCATTCCGTGCCTCCGGACTCCCCGACCGACGGCTCCTTCTAGACCTAAGCAATTTTCAAAAGCGATTTGGAGGTCTTCCGCCTGCCACCTCTGCCAAACCGGTTATCGCGGCAAATAGTCGAAATTCCGCACTGCGGAGCTGTCCTGTCGGGTGCTTCCGCCCCGCACTGCCGGGGGGTAGGGGTCAAGGGAGTCGCTTCGAGGATTTCTGCTCCGAAGTAGATTTATTGACTTGGTTGGCGAAAAGCAAACGCGCCCCGCGCGGGCGTCCACGGCAGAATAAGTCGTTTCCCCGACGGCATTTGTTGATTTTCACGTGGAAAGTTCGGCTGTTTCCTTGCCTCCGGAAGTGCTCGCTGTGGCCGGCGAATTTTCATAATGTCAGCGGACGCAGCAGTACAATCCCGGTCGATTTTTCCTTCCCCTCCGCGTACTCGCGACACTTTCCTTCCGTCGATCCGAAATCGCGACGCTGCAGCTCTGCAAGAAACCGTTTATTCGCGTCCGGAATCCCCGCCACTCACCCGATCGATCTTAACCACGGGCCACACTTTTAGTTTTGCCAAAAGCGAAATTTTCCCGAAAACCGAAAAAAAGCCAGCAACCCGACCGATTTTCTTGCTTCGGTGCAACATCTTTTGAACCGAATAGCTTTCCCACTTATTGGGAGCGTACCTCAATTCCTGTGGGCAGTCCTCCGGCAAAATCCCGCAGCATGTCTTAATCTTATGCGTTAAACATTTTTCTTCGGCTTCATTTATTGTTGCTTTCTTTTACTTATTGTAAAATTGCTAAACTGGTTGGGAAAAAATTTTTTTCTGAACTGATTTTTCCACATCCCGGATTCCAGGCGACGAAATTTCGTGGGGCATGCTTGGATTCGGAAAGCTTTCTTACACGGGCAAAAAAAGAGGGAGTGCCGCGGTGATGCTGTTGGGCTCGTTTCGTGCGGAACTGGAAGTTGCGAGTGAAAATTTTGCAATTTTCCAAAACCAAAAAAAAAAAAATTAAAAGACGTTGTTCGAAAGTAGCTTAAACCATCGTCCGATGTGAGTTTTTCGTTCGTTTAAAACCCGCAAAAATTCGCGAAAAGGAACGGAGTTTCGCCCAAAAGTGGAAAAAAAAAATGACTGTAATTTTTCCAGCGGCCCCTTCGGATGCCTCCGCGACAGCTCCAGCCGGAGAGTTTTCCGACTTTTCCGCTCCCCGCCCTTTTTCGGTCTTGATTTTGCGTCGCGAACAAGCGCAAAAAGAAGGAAAAAAATTCTTTCTTTTTTTTTTTTTTGGGAGCAGTCCGGGCCGATACGCGTCGAATAAAATTTCATTCACAAATTGAAAGCTGGAGAAGAAGTTTCAAAACTTTTTATATCACTGGGAGCGTTGCAGGTATTTCCACGTGCGCCAACGACAAGAAGAGCTGCGGGCATCGGAATGGATTAGCGAAAACTTCTACTTACCCGTCTGGCACCTGCCACGGCGGGACCGTTTCGTGTCAGCATAAACATTAATATTGTCGCTGTGCGAATCCACATTTGCCGTTCCATATCCGAAAAACTGACAGAATCGAAATCACGCTCTCATTTGGATTTTCCGGTTTTCCTTTTTCTTCTCTTAATGTTCATCGGTGAGTTCACTCCGAATTTACTTTCAGTCTAATCCCCCGCTGTTTCATTTCGCTGCATTTAAAGATCCCGATTCGAACGGAGCGTTTCGTCAATTTCGAATTCGGAACACTTCGATCCGTGCAGTAATGCAAAATGCATCTTTCGCCCGAGAAAGACGCCGTAGAAGTAAAAACGAAGTGAAACGCTTGAATTTCGGCCGATACAGAAAACGCATGTGGAAGACCTTCGAATCCGGTCAGAGTTGTGAAACGAACTCGCTCGAATTCAGGCGAGAGAGCAGAAAGTCCTATGATCGGGAGGAAAATGACTCCTGCGAACGTGATAGCACTTGCTGGAAACCGCGTTCTCTTATGCAAGAGACCGACCGAAACCATTCCGGGCGGACTAAATGGAAGGATACACTTCTTGGGGACGGCGCGAAACTCCGCGAATGATGGAGAAACGAGCGGCAACCAATCCGCGACCGGTTCGCTCTCGCGGGAACGCTCCAGCAAGATGATGGCTTGCGGGTAGGTTTTGCGGTTTAATGTCACGGTTAGCAGAGACTGCCGTTGCTTCGCAGGCAAGTTGGTCAACGCTTTCCAATCTGGCTCGGCTTCGGTGGCTGACGGTGCCGTCCGGTGCGACTTGCCTTCCGTCGAAGGACCGCCGTCCGGCGGGCGGTGGGAGTCTCACCGTCAGATCGTGAAAGTTTACCGAGCGGACGCTGCGAGGCGGTACAGAGAGGTGCGCTTTCCGCATTGCCGACCGCTTGGGGGATTTTCCACCCGCGACCCGCCGTGAAGCAAAAGAAAAATCTGACGATGCGCGACGCGTAAGCAATGGAAGAGCCGACCGAATATTTCGCACATTTTGATCCCGCTCGGGCTCAGACCCCTGCCGATCGCTTCATCCGTCAGCATTTGCATTTGGGCTGTCGCAGCGTAGGAGAAACAGACGGGAGAAAAAACGAAAATTCCGAAAACGGGTTCGTCAGGTCGAATTCCCTCTTCTTCCGTTTCCCGTCTCGGACTGCAGGTTTTCAGCTCTCTGAGTAGGAATTTTTTTTTTTTTTTTTTAATAATCAATCGAAAGTTTTTCCCGGATTTTCCGCGTTCGAGCAAAGAATTTCCTTCGCAACGGAAAACCCGAAAATGCGAGAATCCTCGGCAAGAGGAAAGGAAAAAAAAAAAAAAAGGGAAACAAGAATAAATTCAAGCGGAAGAACCGTGGAGAGAGACGTGAGGCGAATGGAAAATCATCTTCGGAAGGAGTTTTTCCAAAAGGAAAAGTTAAGCGCCATCCTTCATGCAGCGCTTTTCCCGCAGCTTAAGAATGCTTCCTGACAAACTTAATATCAAGCTCAAATTTAATCAACGTGTTTCATGCGCTTAAGTGTACGTCTAACAAATGCACGTATTATTAAGTAATCCATCCGTCAACACATTAAATGCATTTAATATGAGTAAATATTTATTTTTATAGGATAAACATTTTAGATGCAGCAGCCTTATTTGTTTCCTTTACAATGGTTGTATGTTAATGGCGACAGACCGATGTTACGAAAGAAAAACGGGGGGAAAAAAAAAGCAAAACCCGTTTTTCAATTGGAAATACATTACATCCTTTATTATTATGGTGTTTTTCTCAGATAACGAAGTTCAATGGTTGAGGGAGGCCCTTTCAAAAAGTATCGGTGGAAATTTTGAGCGGAAAAAGCTCGAATGCGCATTTCGCGAACCGGAAGTAAGAGGCAGGCTCGATTTCCGCTGCTTATGATCCGAGTCAGTTTACGTGCAGTGCCACATCCGACCTGAAAGGCACGGCTGGCGTGAAGTCGGAATATTACTGAAATATTTTTTCAGAAGCGTTCGCTTTGGTCCGCGGGCGAAAAATGACACTGGGAAAAATGTGAGAAAACCTTTCAAAGTTTCACACATTTCCCTCCCCCGATCCGAAGCAAAATTTCCCGCGAAGGTGCTTCCTTCCTCTGCTGCCGAAAGAGAACTTTTTTAAAGGCTCTTCGAAGCGGCAGGCCGAGGGGAACGGCAATTTCGGGTCGAGGCCTCAGTCGATATCGCGCGTAACCCGGATTTAGATATTCGCTTTTCTCTTTCGGATCTTTTTCCGACAGCGTTTGTTTTTTTTTTTTTTTTTTTTTTTATCACTGTCCTGATGAGAGCCGGATCGGAGCTGCTGACTTCTCTCTGCCTGGTCCTGGCCGCCGGATCCGCGGCGAGAGAGCCGGAATCGGAAAACGAGATCGTTTCCGAGGCGGAAAAGCGGGCGAGCGATTTTCCGAAAGCTCTCGGTCCTCCACCGCACATTGAGGAGCAGAGCGAAAAGCTCAGGAGAAGCGTCCACCAACTGAAAAGCGACGGCAAGGTCAGAGCGGAAGTAACGCGATTCGCGTTCGTGAAAGTCAAAACTGCTCCGATGGCGGACGGCTCCCGTTCGCCTCCGCTTCCGGTTGGCGACTCGCTGTGAAAATCCGACGCGCAGTTTACTTTCTTTCAGGCCGAGCTCGTCTTCCTGATCGACTCCTCCTCGAGCATCGGCGAAGACAACTACAGGAGCCAAATCAGATTCGTCAGGAAGTTCGTCGCCGATTTTAAGATCGGTCCGGCGGACGCGCGAATAGCTGTCGTCGCTTTTGCGTCTTCCGCAGTAAGTTAGCGACACTTAATTTTATTTGACCCCCCCCGGCGAAAAGCTCGTTCTCCGACTCACGGAAGGTTTCACCGTTGAAATAAAGCGAGCGCATGTGAATCACCTGGAGAGCCAGCCGAAATTTGGGAAATGCACGTTGTTGCACGTCGAACTGCCGAAACTGGAAAAGATGTATGCCGGAGGGAACACGGACACGATCGGGGCCCTGCTCGAGGCACGAAGAATATTCAGGTCGTCCAGGGAAGGCGCGGCGAAGGCCCTGTTTTTGCTGACGGACGGCTTTTCGAACAAAGGCGATCCTCTGCCCGCGGCAAAGGGACTCCGGGACGAGGGCGTCCTCATTTTCACTTTTGGAATCCAGTCCGGTGAGAGCCGAAATTAACTTCTGCAGTGCTTTTTGCCGTTCTCCGCGTCGGAAGTTCCATGAATGCCTTTTGCCAATGTCCGAACGCAATATTAATTTTCTTATCATTCCTCGCTCTCATTCGTGCGCTTACGCTTCAAAAATAGTCGTAAAATACGATATTTCGGTCGTTATGCATTATTATACGTTCATTCGTGCCAAAATTTGTAAATATTAATTTTAAAAATCGCGAACAGTCCAGGGGGATATTTTTCGTCATTTTCCAATTTCCATTTTTGCAATTAAATTGAAATTTTTTTTACTAATTTAGTGCCTCCGGAAAAATTTTTCAGTCGGCATACTCCTCCCATCGCTGCAGAAAAAAAGAAAAAGCTGCTTTAATATGTAGAAATGAAATGGAGTAATAAATTACGCCTATCTGGCAAGTGTAAAAATAAAAAAGAAAAAAAACTCGTACGAAAATAAACGTACGACAAGGCATTATAATATTTTTCGGCGCATGGAGCACCATGTCGGCTGCTGTTGTGCCGACGCTGATCCCGTGAAAGGGGCGTATATGCGCGAGAGGGTTTCGAACCTTGTGAGTCCCACAGCCACAATTCTCTCCACGGCAGAAAGTGCATTAATGAAAAGGTAAGTTCCGTCTCAGGGGAACTCCTGCGAATGCTCCAGCACATCGGTACCGCTGCCTCAGAAGGCTTGATTCATCCGGAAAACAGGACCGGGAAAGCAGAAACGGCTTGAGGGGTGCTCAAATCGAGGGTACCGCAGCGGTTACCGGAGCGGACATCGGGAAGCCCTCCCGAGGGCTTTGTGCCTGGGGCAGGCGACGAAGGAGACGGAGTTGCGCCGGCGAAACCGTCCTTAGTAAAAACGGCCAAACGACGGCTCCCGGAAGGTTTGCGCGGGGAACAGAAATCGTTGCCGAACGCGAAAACGCTCGCCTGCAGCGCAGATCCGTCTCGGGCGGAGGAGAGATGCCCGATTCTGGAACTTGCAAAGAGCGCGCTGCGGGCGAGGATTCCCGAAAAGTCATCGCGAGGGTTAAAGGGATGAAAAAAAAACGGAAAACGGCAAGGGATGGAAGTGGAGGGTGAGATGCTGTTGTCGCTCACGCGGTAAAACTGGAGAAACCGAGAGAAAAATTAAAGGCTCCAGCTCAGAGAGCTGGAATCGTCCTTTTTTTTTTCTCCATACCGGAGTTTCGCAAGTTTCCAAGCAGATGAGTGACCGACGCCTGCCACCTCCTTCGACGTACGCGTCCATTAACATTATTGTATTGTATCACATATGCTGGCGAAATCGTTTCAACACGTTTCGGTGCTCCTCGCAATTTCGCTATTTCGAAATGGCGCGATGAACAAATCGGATTAACTCGCTGCTAATGCTCTTATTTGTACACCGGGCGATACCTTACTCGGGCCGTTTGATGAAAAAGAAAAAAAAAAGCAGCAGTTCTGAATGCCCGGCCTCTTTATTGCGTGCACTTAAGACGGACGTCGCATCGCCTTGACCTGTCGCGCTGCCACTGCAGACGAACAATTGTTTCCCGCATTTGCGACGATTTTAGCGCAAATTCTCTGCCCGATCAGTTTGGTGCCGCACGAGGAACCGAGCGAGGAGCTCCGAAGATTTGTCGCGGAGAGATTCGGTGCGATCGACCGGGACACCGTCGGCAATCGCATTCGAACGGCATCGCTGCTGGTGCGAGTACAAATTTCGCACGGCTTATAAATAACAAGTTCAGCTGCATCACGCTGAGGAACAGAGGACCGCTTCACATTCCGCTCTGACAGGAGATAAATCAAAGAGCGAGTGCTCCGTTCGACCTGCACAACAACCTGATCCGAAGGCGGGGGCATTAACTCCAATCGGAACACTAAACGTCTTGCGCCATTTGCGCTCCGCGCATTCCTCCGGCCGTCGAAATCAGTTTGTTGCCGTGCGATGCGGCGTTTGCTGACGGGCAACGCCGTCCCAAGCAGACGAATTGCACCAAACCGTGGGGCAAACGGAGGGAAGCTCACCTGCAGGTCATTTCGATCCGGAAGGAATTCGAAATGGCTTGCGAACCTGCAGGGGATACATTTCATTTTGCTCTTCCACTGGGTGCATGTGCAAGAGATCGATCTTATCTTCTGCGTACCACACGTTCCGTGAGCGCGGAGACCTCTGGAACTTCCCTCTCGTGACGCTCACCTTTGCGGATTGACTTCCATTCAGCAAAAACGCATTTCCCAGCTGAAAAGCAGGGCCGTTCGCGTGTGCTCACGCGGTAGGTGTGGCCCACAACACAACATTTTAATTTTGTCCTCGACGCGGATATTTCTCCAAAAGAATTGGGAAACGGATGGCGGCGACCTGATCGAGAGACGATTGCGTCCAAATATTTTTATAATGTAAATTACAAAATGTCGTCAATGCGCCGCGACGTAACGAAACCTCGATTCGATCACCTCCGCGATCTGCGTTCGCCTGAATAACGTTCGAAACGCTCTGATCTCCTGCCTGCTTATGCCGGCAGTGAAATGACTTGTTTTTACAGTTTCCGATTTCGGGAAACGTTTCAGGGAATGCACAGGAAGTCCGTGACCTGTCGTCCGGTCCGCAGGAGGATCACGCTTTCATCCTCTCTTCGTTTTCCGACTTCGAATCGCTGGTCCGAAGAGGGCTTCACGAAGACCTGAAGCCCGGTCCTTACGTGGTGCTCGACGATCAGGCGCCGTGCGATGCTCACTGCGCAGCTCCTGACCATCCTGCGGCAACGGTAAGGGCACTTTTGTTCTGCCCGCTGAAGAGGCCCCGAGCCGTCGGTGCCCGGTTCAACCTTCTGCGATCTTTCGCAGGAGGTTTCCCGGATTCTGACGGGTAGCGCTTTCCGCGGGAAAGCAATCATGATTTTGAATCCGATATTTAAAGTGCAGTGGATGCGCTTGAAGTCCAATCTTAATCGGGTTGAAGTGTTTCTTCGCTCTGGCCGATGCGACGCCGGCGTTCTTTCCAAAGGCAATTTCGCATTTGCGACAGCGACAGATATCGGATTCCGAAAGGTGGGAGGCTGCGATCACAGGAATGCGTTAATGCATGGGATGAGAGCTTTTTTTTTTTTTTTTTTTGCGCGAGGGTTGAAAGTAATGCGAAATTTTCACGTTTCGAATAATATTCAGGGATGCTGCAACCACCAGTCGCGATGCAGTTGCGGGATGCTGACGGGATACTTTTCCTGTTTGTGCCCTCCCGGATTTTACGGTTCGGGTTTTCGAAATGAGGAGTGCCGACGTAAGTAGCACCCCTCAAATGCCGTTTAAGATCGCGTCGATGGGGGAATTCCAAAGCGTTAACTTCACTTTTTTAGCCTGTCCCAATGGAACTTACCACGATGGATCGACTCCCGGCGATGTTACGGTGTGCACGCCGTGTCCGGACGGCAATCACGTAACTCTGAAGGTGCCCTCGAAGAGCGTGGAGGACTGCAGTTGCAAGGAAGGCTACGTTTCGAGCGGTGGCAAATGCAAAGGTAGGCAGGGGTCAGACGTTCTAATTTCAATGCTGCGAGAAGAAAATGTCCTGTCGTCATTCGGTTTTAACTGCTTACATTTAAGCATCAGAATCTAAGGAAAATCGATCCCTCGAAACGCTCCTTTCTGAAGCTGAATGCTCCCGCAGGGAATGCAGACCGTATTTTAGGTATCCGTTCGTATCTCGCGGCCAAATATCATCCGCGATTTCCTCACGTGCTCGAATTTACTCCAAAAAGAACCGTGCCCGAGACGGTGCCAGTTTACATTTCGAATAGTAAAACATGCCGTAACGGTTTGCGTAAAATGTACACAATGATTGCAGTAATAACGTGCCCCGTCCCGAAGGCTCCGGAAAACGGCTACTTCGTTAAAAAAAACTGTTCGAACGTGCTGTACGCCGCCTGCGGAGTTTTGTGCAGCACCGGCTACAAGCTGCAGGGGTCAAGCGTTCGAATATGCCAAGTTAGCGGAGAATGGTCCGGCAGCGAACCCGTTTGCATTCCCAAATCCTGCGGGGCGCCGAAACCGGTGCGCGGAGGAGTGATGACCTGCAGAAATACCGATCTCGGAACGGAAATGCAAGTGAATTTCGATAACGGAGGAAACGCTGTGAGCACTTCCTTCGCTGCAGGGGGCGAGAGTTTAGACGGGAGGGATGAATTTAACTACACCGTCGACACCACGTGCAGCTTCAAATGTCTTCCTGGTCGCTCGATGATCGGCTCCAAAAGCAGAACGTGCCTCCCGATACTGCAATGGAACGGTCTCTCCACAACTTGCTCAGGTACGGCTGCATCTAAGAACCGACGATGCTGACTTTCGACTTTGTTTTTAACCTGAACGCGGACGAGCTAAGAAATGAGAGCTTTCGTCCGTCTTCGAGTGAAAAATCGACGCATGAACGAAATGATCTTTTCCGTCTGCATTCCGCAGATACGAGAAATAAAAGTAAAATATAAAAGAGAAAAAAACAGAGTCGGGTAACAGGAGATTTTGTCGTTTCAGTCGTTAATTGTCCTTCTTTGCCCACGCTAAAGGATGGGTTTGTGAAACCCGAAAACTGCACAATCCGAGGGCTGAGACACGACTATGCCACGCGGTGCTCGCTGACGTGCAAATCGGGCTATATTTTGCAAGGGCCCCGCCTGAAAAACTGCACCGGAAGACGCGGGACTTGGACCGGAAGAAAGGTTCCCAATAAATGCATCGGTATGTTTGAAGAACGGAAGTTCGACATTCCCCCCCCCCCCCAAAACGCTCGCGCGGGCGCCCTGGAAAACTTTTCGCTTTCGGCGACAGGACATTTCCACACGTCGCCGAATTTCACTTTCGGCTCTGCGGGCGAGAGCACGATGACGCCTTTGAGAAGAAGCCACGAATGTTGAAGATGTCGGGGACCTGCTCGTAAAGGAAAAAGGAAACGCCCCAGCACGGAACCTTAAAGGGAAATCACAGGTTCCGCTCCGTGGTTTTCTTCCAAATTTCAGTAAACGGGGCGGGAGGTAGGGGGTGCAAAAGGGACCGAAGGTATCAAGGAGATTCCGTCCGTTCTGCCGGGCGAATTTTCTTTCCCGCGTCCGTCCCATTACGGAGCTTTCCCCGTTGCCGTGAAGCAACATCCTGTTCCAACCAAACATTTTCGAAATTTTCCCACCGGAACTGATGGAGAGTGGCACTGTGACAGCTGAAAGAATTATAATTGTTACATTCAAGCGGTACAGCACCTGACTGACAATGAAGGTGCTGAAAATTTCGCTTAAACTTCACCGTCCTTAGCTAGTAACGCTAAAGGCATCCCAGTGAAAAAGCGATGGGACTCCACTCCAGAGATGTGCTTAATGCTTTCAGATGTGGAGCCTCCGGTGTTTGAATGCCCGGATAACGTAACGGCGGAAACGATCACGGGTGAGTCTTACGCTTTGGTCAATCTGGCACTGCCGGAAGGAAAGGACAATTCCGGTTTGGAACCGATCATCTGGTCGAAGCCACCGTTTTTGCCCGATCGTCCGCTCCCGATGAAGATAGGAACGATCAGAGTCGAAATTTACGCCACTGACGCTACCGACAATGGCGACTTGTGCGAATTCTACGTCCACGTCGAAGGTTAGCCCAGCTTTGGATAATTTCCGTATCCGCCTTTTCACGGGATCCAACTTGAAGTATTTCCTCGTGCCTCGCAGACAGGGAACCTCCCAGGGTCTTCAACTGCGAATCACCCGACGCGTTTTACCTCAATGACGGAGCTTTGGACATGAACTGGACGGAGCCGCTTTTCCAGGACAATTCGGAAACTTCCCTGGAAGTGGAAAAGAGGATCGCTTTCGGAAATTTTTCCGTCGGAACGACGACTCTCGTCTACCTCGCAAAGGACGCCTCGGGAAACGTCGCCAACTGCACCCTGAACATCACAATCGCCGGTGAGGGAACGAAAAGTGAGGAAAATTAAGGCTCTGAAGGGATTTTCCTCTCGAGGGAGACGTTTCCCTCCTTGGGGACTGCTCCTTTTAACCGAGCCTTTCACGACCCGTACACAAGCACTTTCCCGTACTCAGCTCACGTGTAAGTCATTAATTCGACGAGGGAAGACGCAACATAAATAAGTTACGAGATTATTTTTGCAGAGAACCCTTGCAACGACAGACCGCGGCTGAGTAACGTGCTCTGGAACTGCACCTCGGGTTCCAGCATCGTAACGTGCTCTCTGGCCTGCCCCGCGGGACTCGCTTGGACCACGGACCGCGACGTGGGCAACATCACGTTCACGTGCCTGCGAACGGAAAACGAAGCGGTCTGGAACCCGGATGTGTTCGAGGATTTAGATGATCTTCCGGAATGTTCAAGTGAGTTTGCAACGTCTTCCTCCCGTTATTCTGAAGCGCGCCTCCCGACATCGGTAAATGCGCAGAGGATTTCGGCGCTCTCGGGCCCCAAGTGAACCTCTCGATCCGAGAAAAATAACCGTTCGGTTCATCTCCTGCAGCCTTCGAAATCCCGGAGGAAGCGACGGTGTCCCAGGAAATCGAACTGGCCGGAGAGGGAATTTCATGCGAGGATCTCGAAAGGCTCGGCACCGAAATTAGATCGCTCCTCAGCTCGGAGGGCTTGGGCGACATTTCGATAGTTGCCACGTGCTCCGGGTACGACACCGAGGGCCTCGTCGAATCCGCCGCAGTGGCTCCGAAGCCGGGCAGACGGAGAAGAGGCGCTGGAGGGAAAAAAGTCGGCGTGCGGGTGTCCCTCGTCGGTGAGTGCTGTCGCGAATCTCGTCGGAGGAGCTTTTTGTCGCGACAGAAAAAAATTTCGCGCTAAGAGCAAGCGATTGAAACTGCAGGAACCACGAACGACACGCGGAGTTTGAAGATTCTCGAAAAACGAATGCAGAAACTGAAAATCGGTGGCAAAGAAGTGAGGATTCACGGGGTGAAGACGAAGTTGTCCTGCGGCGCTGGATCCACCTTGAAGAGAGGCCTCTGCGGTAAATATTGCGCCTCCAAAACCGTTTAGACGAGATGCACTTTGGAAAATTGTCCAGGATGACACGTAAACGGTGCATTCCCGCAATGCCAGCCCGTGTCGCGGGCGACAGGAAAACGGAGAGAGCAGTTCTCCGACGGGGAATTATTCGGCTGCCTTGTCAGTGTCCTTAGGGAACACCAATGGTGATTTCAACAATCGGGATCACCGGAAATTCAAAAAAATGCCATTTGAAACACTGTACTGGAGAATATTTTTAATGTATAAAAAAGTTGTACGGATAAAAATAATTATCCGCTATTTTCAGTAACATGTCCGCCTGGAACTTTCCACAACCCGTCCAAATCCAGGTGCGTTCCGTGCCCCATCGGCGAGTTTCAACCCCTGGAAGGTCGACTGGAGTGCGAGCCGTGTCCTGTTGGGTACCTCACGAACAGACGCCGCAGAACGCAAGCGAAGGATTGCAAAAGTGCGCAGTAAAAATAAAAATCTGTCCTTTTTATGAACCTTAACATTTGCTGGAAGTCTCCAAAACAGCTTTTTGGAAGTATTTTTTCACCGGCATTCCGAATTTTAAAAATTCGGTCCCTTGCATTTCGGTAATCGGAGAAAACCTTGTCTTCTCATGGAAGGCCACTGGACTGAGGCGCGATCAATGTTTTACAGGAATATGTCCCTCGGGAACATTCGGGAAAAGGAAAAGCAAACGCCAGACGTTGGTCCTGGAGCCCTGCACCCCCTGTCCTGTTGGCTTCTATCAGGCGGAACAAGGCCAGACTTCCTGCGTACGGTGCCCGGGAGAAAAAACCACCTCCAGAAAAGGTTCCGATCGAGAGGAGCAATGCCTGGACAAAGAGATGTTACGCGACCCATGCCACGGCTTCCCTTGCATGAATAACGGCACTTGCTCCTTGTCCGAAGGTTATCCATACTGTGCCTGTACCGCGGGATTTTTGGGTACGATGCCACACTGGGAATCGCGCAGAAATGTGAGAGGGACATGCGAAGGTTACTAACGAATTCTTGTTTTCAGGATCCTACTGCGAGAGGCGGAAGAATTACTGCGATTCTTCACCGTGCTACAACGGAGGAGAATGCCTTCCGGCGGAAGCGGGAACTTTCAGTTGTGCGTGCCCCGCTGGGTTCGAGGGAGAACTCTGCCAATACGAAGTGGACGAGTGCGCACCTCGCCCTTGCGCGAATGGAGGCGAATGCATAGATCTCGTCAACGGTTACGACTGCGAATGCGCTCCCGGTTTTGCAGGTACGAAGGAAGCGTACCTGCTCGAGGGTGCTTTTACTTGATGCACGGAACTTGAGATTAAAAAAGGGGCGATTTTCAAAAAAAAATTCAGCAATATTTTTGCTTAACCTAATCGAAAACCAAGAACGGGCTTTAAAACTGGACTCTTTCGGAGCAATCGCGGCTCATTCTGCTTGAGCCGAATTGCTAGACGGGGTGCGGAAAAAAGAAATGTCAAGATGCGGTTATCTGTCCACATCCCGTGAAATTTCCATGCGCAGACAGCGCAACAGCATAAGCCGATCATGCAGATTTTACTTTAAGCAAAAATCTTTGGAGTTTTACAGCAGAGTCGCGTTCGTGAAACTTATGCATCATAATTCGCAACAGGAAACAACTGCGAAGAGAACATAGACGAATGCGAACTGTTCAGTCCGTGTTTAAACAACGGAACTTGCAACGACTTAATAAACGGCTACAGTTGCACTTGCCGGGATGGATTCGCCGGCAACCACTGCGAGGAATCTTTCCAGGCAGGCGGACTCGGCCGCGAGATGGACGAAAAACAGAGAAAGGGCGCGAATCCGTGCACAAAGTTGACCTGCCCGGAAAACGCGGAATGCATCATCTCACCCGAAAACGGGCACCGACCCGCGTGCGCGTGCCGAGAAGGATTCCACGGCGTGAACTGCAGCGAAGGTGAGGCCTTTACTCATTGGGTTCGAAACGAAGGGACGATCGTCTGGGCGTCGGTCAAGACGCCTTCTTCGTCTTTTCAGAGGTGATCTTCAACGTGGTGCTCGACTTTCCCAGACGCAGCGTCACGGACTACCTGTCGGCCGATTTTCCAAGCGAGGACCTCGGTCAAATATCGGTTTGTACCTGGCTGCAGACGTCCGACGACCTCAACTACGGCACTCTGTTCTCTTACTCCGTCAGCGACGAGGACAACTCTTTCACCGTCACGGACTACAAAGGGTGGGCACCTTGGTAACCCGTTCCTTAACCCATCTTTGGGGGAAATGCCGGAATGCGCTCACTCAGGGCTCCGATCTTTTTATTTTTTTCTCCGACAGGAGGAAAATCCTTTAGGGACCACTGCCAGCCCGTGCTGACGGGGAGTGTGGGGCTCCCTTGCTGCCAATGTTGCAGCGAGCATCTACCCACTAAAGAAAACCTCCTGAGCTCCTCTTTTTGGGCTTTTTGCCTTCTGCAGGAACAAGTGCTTTCTTCTTCTGCAGCTGCAGCGCTTGATAAGTTGATTTTTCCCGCTTCCTTCCGTTGATCCTTCTTCTTTTATTTTTCCTGCCTTTTTCCTTGCTGTCGTTCGTCTCACTTTTCTCTCATTCGATGTCATTATGGCGTCGCAGATCTTCTCGAAAGCCTCCCGTACTTCGCTTGCATCCTTCAGTATCGCTGATAGCATCATCTACCCTCCCGTCTTCCGTATGCTCTTCCATAGTTCTTTTCGGTTTTTCCCTTTCTCCCCTCCAGCGCGGGCTGGTTAGGGGTGTGTTCCGCCGCGTCTTCTTCGGCCTCCGCACTCCTCGCACTCTTTCCACTGTCTTTTCCTTATTTCGTGCGGGAACCTGTTAAAAACCCCGCGGCCTGTTAAGTTCTCCGCCGTCGCGTGGGTTACGTCGCCGTGTTTCCTTCGTCTCCAGTCTTCATGCCAGCCCACGTTGCGTACGTTTATCCCTGCAGGGGTCGTTCACCCATGCGGGGGCTGCGTACGACACGATTCCGTCCACCGCGTTCCTGTAGACGTGACGTGCCCTTTTCGAATGGGCTCCGACCTGATCTAACCCCTCGAGGATTCTGCTACAACAGGGATCGCAAAAGGTTCTTGCGGGAATTGCAGCTGAATTTTCTTTGTTTTTAAAGTTTGTTTAAAAAATGGTTTTATCAAAGGTAAAAATGTTCCGCGATCCACGGAAAGGGACGAAAAATTCTTGCCAAATTAAATTTCCATTTTGCACGATCCAGATTTGTGCTGTACGTCAGGAAGCAGAGAGTGATCACAGACGTAGCGGTGAACGACGGCAGTTGGCACTTCGTCTGCGTAACGTGGCAGTCCGACGGAGGCCGCTGGACGCTGTACCTCGACGGCGAAGATCGGGTCGGAGGCACGGGCTTGGCGACGAATTCGACGATACCCGGAGGAGGCACTTTTGTAAGGATTCGAATGCTGTAGCCGCCGTCGAAGACCACCTTTCCTGCTGACGTCCGTGTTGAATTGTCGCAGGTCATCGGGCAGGAGCAGGATCGCAGAGGGGGCGGATTCAACGAAATCGAATCCTTCGTGGGGAAAATCACTCACTTCGACATTTGGAAGCGAGCACTGCAGAAATCCGAAATCGAAGACATGACGGAGAACTGCAAATACTTCCGGGGAGATCTAATCCAGTGGACGCGGTTTTTGGGCAACATCCACGGACACATTGAGGTCGGCGTTCGGTATCGTTCGCGTCGGGAATCCCGAACGCACGAAAGGAACGGAGGACCACTCTCAGAATGGCGTCTCTTTTTGCAGAGGATCAAATCGAACTTCTGCACGAATTGCGACGCGCGGGAGCTGAGACTGCTCGACGGCAGGGCAAGCGTCCGGAACATTGGAGATTCGATATTTGCTGTCTACGAGTGCGACGAGGGTTTCCGCCTTGCGTTCGACGACGACGCCGTTGCCGAAGGCGCAAAGACCTGGTACAGGAAATGCCTCAAATACGGAAGCTGGGAGTCGACAGCACCCAAATGCGCTCGTAAGTTCGGGTCCAGTGCCCGAGTCGGCGACTAATGATGTTATCTCCTGCGCGAACCGCCTTACGTCACGTGACAGGTCAATTCCGCTGTTGCCTTTCTCCTAGGTGTACACTGCGACTTTCCCGGATATTTTGCGCACGGTTCCATAATAGGGAATTCCTATCGATATCTCGAAAAGATCGAATATCGCTGCAACGGTGGGTTCGATCTGATCGGGAACGCAACTAGGGTGTGCCTGGAGAACGGGTCATGGAGCGGCGTCCAGCCTCGGTGTCAAGGTAGGTTAATTTGGCCGGTCGGGTTTGCGGAGCAGAACAAAAAGATCCATCGATTGGCTCGAGTTTTAATTAACTGACGTCGACATTTCCCTTTCTCCATATTGGTTTTCTCGCTTCCAAATGTCTGCAGCGAGAGACCGTGCATTTGCTCCGAGTGGTATCTATGCATTCCGCCATCGAATATTGCTCCGCGTCCGGAGTATAAATGCCCCGAGATCTAACGTCACATTCGAAATCATTTTCAGGGAGGGCCGGCTTCTGCAAGGAGATACTGGCTCCCCGCCACGGCTCCATGTTCGTCTCCTTCCGCGGGAAGCGGAAGGTGCAAACGTCCGCCCCGGGAGACACGGCGGAGTTCGTCTGCAACGAGGGATATCGCCTGAAAGGCTCTCCCACGTTAACCTGCACAGAGGAAGGCATCTGGGACGGCAACGTGCCCATTTGCGAGGAGATACCCTGCTTCTTTTCCAGAGAGTAAGCCCTCTTCTTAGGGCGCGTGCCGACTTCGAAGGCGACCAAAATTTAAACGTTTTCCTCCGCAGGACGAGTGGCTACCCGGAGAATTGGACGCGAGGCGCGTCGCCCGCCGGATGCAGCGAGACGGGGACCCCGCGCGTCGCGCAGTGCCCGCCGGGTCATTGCGACGATCCGTGCAGAGGAAGACCGAGGCATCCCCAGCACGGACTTCTCCTCGGGGAACGTCTCGGTCACACTTACCGGCACGGCGAGAAGGTCCACGTGAGATGTCGCTACGGCTACAAGTTGCACGGAGACAATTTTTATACCTGCTCGGGGAACGGCACTTGGTACCAGAGGGAGAGAACGGAATGCAGGCGTAAGACAATTTCCCGGCTTCGATTCAGCTTATCCGCTCGTGTGCGGACAAGGTATCGGGATGAGATTTCCTTACGATGCTGGCGCTTTCGTTGCAGCCGTCGAGTGCGTCGTGCCTGCGTCTCCGCCCAACTCCCATCCTCGGACCGCTTTCGAAAGCTATCCGCGGGGAAGAAGGATAGCTTTCAAATGCCTGCCCGGCTACGTCCAGCGCGGAGATCTGGTGACGCGATGCGACGGCGAAGGAAAATGGACGAGAATTTACGGGCGATGCCTGGCCGAGCCCTAGCTCCTGGCTGTGTTCGTTCGCTCCCGAAGCTTTCTTACGTGGTTTGGGAACCTCGAAAGACGGGAAGGCACCTGCGGAAGGTGTCACAACCGATTCGCGGTGTGCGCCTTATCGAAAGGCTCGCCACATTTTAAACCGAAATCGGCGAAAGGTTCGCCACGAAAAATGCGATGCAGCGCGAAACGCTTACAAAGGCAAATTTCACCGTCGCCAATTTAAAATGTACATTTTCATGCGCCAAGAAATAAACTCAAATATATTCAAAGCTCCATTTTTTTTTTTATCATACTATATATTTATTTGTTACAAATATTACATTTCTAAAAGGGAAATAACAATTTTCATATATTTAATATTGTCGATTTGTACCTTACTTTGCATTAGTTGATTTGACAGTAATATTAATGATACAAAAAAAAAAAATGCCCGGATAGCACGTACGGGATTTTCACCCGAAACGTCTTCCATTAAAGAAAAAGGAAAAAAAACCTATAGCTTCCAGCAGCAACGGGTAATGAATGATATTTGACAATTTAAAGAATTACACGTACTTTTTAAGTCCGAGAGGTCTTAGTGCTTTGAATTAAAAAAAGGGAAGAATTCAAAATTCTTCTGAACGTCACGATACCTGAAAGATTCTGGCAGTGCAGAGGCGTATTTCAGTCCTCAGTTTCGCGCAGGGAAAGCTTAAGATGACACGAAGAAGGAGCCGTTTGCAGGTTTAACACTCCTTCGACTGTCTGCCGCGACAAGTTATGCTAATAAAATTGCTTTTACTGCAGCGAACGGCGAGGCAAATTGCTTTCCGGCCGTTCAGAACGATGAAACAACCGTCCGAATCGCAATTCACTGGCGGGGCTCCCGCTTAAATGTACCAAAAGCCAGATTGCCGCTGTACGGGGGGCGAATCAACCCCCTAAACTGCACATAAAACGGAACAAGGACTGCGATGATTGAAAACATTTTCGAGCATTCTCGTTACTTGGTAACACTCGGATAGAGCAAAAGCTTCAACACTGTTCTTAACGAGCAAATTTCATATCGAACAACTGTACAAAAATAACAAAGGTGAAGTCCATCTGTTCAATTTGGATTTTGATGAACAATTGATTTTCAAAATCATATTAATTTTCATTTGGATTTTTTTTTATATTTGAAGCAAAAAAAAAAAAACAGACACAATTAATAAATATTAATAATTATACAACAAAAATTTACAATTCCTAGGGTTTTAGTTTGAACCATGTTTACTCCAAAATTTAGAAGTCACTTTTTTTCAAAAATTTCTAACTACGGCGTCAATCGCCTTTAAGAAAAACATCAGCGTTCATCAGTCATATATTTCGCGTTGTTCATTTTAATGGCGAAAATACTTTTTCCAGAAAGGCAGCTCGAGCAAAGCGTGACACAGAGTATCAACGATGGCGGACGACGTGCGGATGAAATCCGGCCTTTGGGAAACGCAATCCCGGAGAAACTGGGGGCCCTTCTAACCTCCTCGGGTCCCGGCCCGGGGCAAGGGATTTTTGGAGGGAACCGGAAACGGTCGGGCAGAGAGACAAACTGAAAACGTCCCGTTTCCGAGATGGCGAAGCGAATGGCGACGGATAGCGTCTCAGTTCGGATGTGGCAACCCCGAGAATTCCAGGTCCGGGGATGAGGATCAATCAAATCGAACGATCGCGGAAACGAATGCGAAATTTTTCCCCGCCGCCGTCGATCTCGGGGCTAGGACGCACCCAGAAGGGCAGGGAAAAAAATTTTCCGCGGGATTTTCCCGTCCCCAGGCAATGTTCGAATCCGGGCTAACCGCAATAAATCGTTTGGCACGGGGGAAAATCTCAAGGAGGCCCAAAAAAAAAAGAAAAAAAAAATGATCAGCGCCCAGCGATTGGACGTCGTCCTGCGAGTTGAATTTCACCATGTCGGCATGAAAAAGTCCGGTGAATTTTCAACTTGGCGACTCCACATCGATAATTCGGTATAACGCGAAAAGTGACAATGATGTTGCAGTGGCAGAATTAAAAAAAAATAAAAAAATTATATCTCGAAAGGGAGAAATTGCGTTTCAAACGCCAAAAAAAAAACTACCCCAAATCGTGAGAATTTCAAATCATCAAAGTTACATTAAAATGAAAACAATTTTGCAGTGTGCCCTGCAGATCAGAGCTCAGCAATATAAAGGAATTACAATATTTATAGTGGGCTACGTATTAATACGTAAAAGTACGCGGCACTGGTACGGGAAAATAGTTTCGGCCCGTTACTGTCGCACGTGTGAGCGACAAGCCATCGCACAAGCTTCCGACAGATTTGCGAACGGCCGTTTCGCTCCGCGTTCCGCAATCCGACGCGCTTTTCAATACGCTTTCGCTTTGTCTCACGCTTGCGACAAACGGCAGTCTACCGGGACAACGATTTATCTCCGGGCGAAAAGACGGGAAATCTCAGATGGACGTGGAAGCAGGTACATCCGACTCGGAAGTTGCAGTTCTCTCCCGACAGGTTCGGCGGACTCCTCACGTCGAGAAAAATGAGCAGCCGAGGGCTGCAGCAACTCTCAGTCTGTCGTTAATTTCAGGGGAATCGTTCGGAAAATCGACGTCGATTGTTGAAGGAAACCCGACTGCGATTTCGAATTTTCGATTCCTGAATTCGGATCGATCTCCTTTTGTGATTGTCGAAATTCAAAGTAAAAAGAAAAAGAAAAAAAAAAACCGACTCTGAATAGTCCTCGTTCGCCGGCTCCGAAGAAAAAATTCAAACCTGCGAAAGGATGCAGGTTTCGGCTTTGGTCGGAGACGTCGGCAAAGACGGGAAAACTCAAAAACGATGAAAAAATTTTCCGTCCCGCGCCGAGCAAGCCACCCAAAAAAGCTCGCCGTCGCCGCTTCGACGGAGTCCGCGAACCCTCCCTCGAAGGCGGCGAATCGGCGAAAATCGGCGGACGGCAGCGTCGCAGCCTGGCGCACTTAAACGCGAACGGATCTGCGTCCGCGGTAAATTCCGTGAGACAAGCTAATCGGGAGCAACGAAACACCCGACGGAGAGCGTCGGAAGAGCAGAGCGCCGGGGCGCGAGCGAGGAAACGCCTGCGGCGACAGAACCGGAAGCACCGTCGTCGCCGGGAGCAGTTGTCGCATCTTCTCCAACGGATGACCGTGCGTGCCCAAAAGTTATCCGGAAAAACTTTTTCAACTTTTCCGAGGATCGGAGCCGATTTAAAAAGCGGAAGTTTCTTTCTTTCCTAACATTTTTCTTCGGTATTTTTCATTTTTAATTTATTTGGTGATGCGTCGTCAAGACTTCGAGGATTTTATCAGTAGGCATTTCGCATGTCCTGCAGAATAATAAATATTTTCTTGTATATTCGTGTTAAAACGTAACATAACTCATTAAAGAGGCACTCTTTCGAACGCACCGATATACATTGGCAGTGTTCTCTACATCTCATTAACAAAAAACTTAATTTCAAGGCGCAATTACTTTTCTTTTTCCCTTAACTAAATGCGAATAAAAATTGTGTTTTTATGTAAAAAATTCTAGGCTACGAAAAATTTAAGAAAATCCTATAGAAAAAAAGGAACAGACTAATTTCCGACGATCGTTGAAAAACCGGAAGTGAAGCATTCGCTACGCCTGCTGAGATACATGCTCTTGGTCCATCTGATCTTGCTCCTGCTGCTGGACGGCCACCGCGGCCTCCACCAAAAGGTAAAGACACTTGAATTTGTCCTTATCCTCTCCGTCGTCGGGGGGTGTCGGAGGAGGCGTCTCCTCCGAGTGAGTGAAGTCTTTCTTGAATGCCGGAGATATGTCCGGCTTGATAATGTGCGTCACCGGTTGCTGCTGCTGCTGCTGCTGCTGGACCAAAGAACTTTGTCGAGAGGAAGGTCGCGCTCCCAAGTTTCTGCACTGACTGGAATTTTCGTACGTTGAATTCCTGCAACGGCGAAAAAAATTCGATTACGTACAAGCCAAGAAAAAAAAAGTCGGCAGGGGACGGGGTGAAATTAAGGGAGAAAAACCGCAGCATCTTCCGCCCCTCGGGGATCCTGGAAATGCTGCTTTTAATTTCAATTTGCCACTATTTACTCTTTTATTCGTCCTTCTTTTAGGCTACCGTGCAGCGCGTTTCTGATCGCGGGTAGGGAGGACAAGCGATGAGAGATCGCAGACGTCGGCGTTCCCCGTGCGCGTTAGGTTAGGTAAAATCCCGGGCGAGGAACGAAAAAAGAAAAAAAATGACGAATTGTCGGACGTTTGGGAAATCAAAAGCGGCGAACGGGGAAAATCGTCGAAAGCGGGAAATTTCATCTCGCTGCCGCTGCCTGAGCGTCAAGGACCGGAGAAGAGCCTGGCACCTTCCTGAAGCAGCGCGCCGGGAACGTCTGAAGGAAAAGCTTCCCCGTCCGGTCGGCGAGGGGTGCTTCTCCACTCCGGAGGAATCCGCCGATTCGAAGCAATCACCCACGGGGTGCAGGCGCGGTCGGATTTTCCGGCCGCCCCCGGGGGCGACCACTTCCGCAGCGATCGTCGGGCTCGACCGCCCGAGGGCTCCTTAAATGAACTTCCTCCAACGGATTGGTTGGAAAAGTCCCAGGAAACGACGAGGCCTTTACCTTCTGCTATTTAAATGCGTGACGCAATCCTTCCCGCAGCCGTAACTGCAGACTATGACACTCGGCCAGGGCTGTTTCGCTTCCTCCTCGCTGGGCGAACTGCTCTCGTACTCCTCTTCGCTTCTAAACGTAATACTTGTGTGACCTGCGAAAGAGAAAAAGCCACCTCGATCAGTTTCCTTTCCGGCGGAAGATCCCCGCTCAACGATCCGCAATTTTGACGGAGCACCAACCGATATCGTCGTAATCGGAACCTAACAGAAGACGATGACTGGAATCGCGACTGCTTCCGACGACCTCCTCCCCTTGCTGAGCCATCGGATCCGGCGACCACAACGTACCTGAAGATTTGGTCCTCGAACCGTAAGTATTCGAAGGCCCCGACGAAGAAGGAGCTTGGTACAGTGGACTCGACGACACTTTCTTCCCTCTCCGCGATATCGTGTAATGCTGTGGATCGTGTCCTTCTCTTCTGATCATTTCCGGTAGTATTCTGCGCCTCGCGTTGATAAACCAATTGCACACCTGCGGAAATATCACCATAAATATTGCTGGGCAAAACCAGACGACAGCGGCCGAGATTCCTCGCTCTTTTTACGGGATCCGGCGATGTCGGTCTGTCGGTCGGTTCGCGTCCAAACGCCGAGCGTCCGGCCGGTGCGGCGAAAGAAAATCCCGAAATTTTAACCTCCTTTCGCGGTTTCCTCCTCCTCGCGGCATTTCATCGAGAGCAGGTTCCGGTGCACCCGACTGCAGCTCCTCGCACTCGTCCATCGCGTCCTTATATGGCGGCGACCCAAAGATCACATCTGAAAGACTTTCTTTACCTGCCTCCGGTCAATTAATCAAACGTTTTCTCTCTCGGATGCGAATTTTTTCCCGTACCTGATTCGGTCCCCCGGGGAACGGGACCGTTTTTGGACGGAGGCGCGAAAAGTTAAGCGCCGTCGACAGCCGCAACCCGTTTTACTCCGGTGGAAAAAAAAAAAGGTGAGGCACCGGACCGAGGGAACAGCATTCTCGGATAATTCCTTGCGCGAGATTTTTGGCCCTTTGTCCGCCCGAGAGTCGACCAAACCGCTTTTACGAGCCGACCTCATTTAGGTTCAGCAAGTGCGGGGTGATTTGCGGTTTTTCTGCGCAAACGAACGGAAGAAACCGGTTTTGTGACGTAACGTGGAAAAATTAGCAAGAAAAGCGGCTTGATCTGATATTGAGAAATGCACGCAAAAGGGCTGCATAAATATGCCTGAAAGCGAAGGTTCCCACGGTAGAAAGCGTTCATTTGCTAAGGTTTTTCCATCGTCGGAGAACTGACTCTCCTCGCGACAGAAAGCATCGGCGCACTGTCGGATTACATCAGGGGCTGCCAACCGCCTCGGACGATGACCGTAATTCGCGGGTAGTGCCCGTCTCCGCCGATTTGCTCGCGTTAAGGGGGAGCCCTTTCGAAAACTCGCATAAATTCCGACTCCAGCGTCGTCGGAGATGCAGAAATGCTGTAGTGACCCCTCCGAGACGGGACGGCGAGGACCTCGTCGCTCGCCAGACCCAACCCAAGGCACTGGAGCGAGCCTTTCCGTTGATTTCCTCACCTGGAGCACCGTGAGATTTGCTTCCTGAGATAGAGTCAGCTTTTCCGAATCGTTGGGATAAGCGTTATATCTGTGCTCGTAGAGCCATCTCTTCAATATTTTAACCGAATGTTTGGGAAGGTTCCCTCTTCGCTTCCTTATGGCGGTGTTCTGACTCATTTGCTTTGTCCTCGAATTGGACAGCCGGTCATCGTGCTCTGGCTCGGATGCGGAATCCGGGTCGTCCGTGCTGCTGCTCGTTGAAGGAAATCGATCTCGTCCTGAAAAGAAGAGAGGAAAAAAATAATAATAATAATAATATCAATAATGAAACGGGCAAAAAGCTCACCGGTTCGTGTGCAAGTCCTACCCACCGGTCAAAGGCAATGGTCGTTCGTTTGGTGCAAGTTGCGTGCGAATGTTGGGGAAATGTTGGCTGCTGAAACAAATGGAGGTAAAACGGGAAAAGCGGGAGACACTTCTAAATCTCTGACATTATCCGAAAGCTCAAAAAATTATTTTCTTCGGCCAAAGTCAGTGAGCCGATCGAGGATCGAATATTTGTTGTGCATGCGACTTGTCGACATATTCCTCGCCGCGGCCATTAGCTATGAAATACGGCAGCAGTCGCCGTCGCTGATTTTTGCTCCTTCAATTTACACCACGGTTTTATTTCGGGTTCGGGTCCCAAAGGCGTCGTAAAGTCAGAAATTCGAGGGCTCCTTCGGATATTACATGAATTCTGCCGCGTGAACGTAAACGTCCCTCGTTTTACCCGTCATTCTGCTGACGAGGTAGGGTTCCATGCGGGAAACGAGAGGCGAAACCGTGCGCGACATCGGTTCGCCAGCATGAACCCAAATGCAGCGCTCCTAGCCCTGCTTTCCCGTGCGTTTGGAAAAATTGAAAGGGTTCCATCCCTTTCTTTTCGTCCCGAGCTCGCACCCCGAAGAAGAGAAGACAAGTCCTGCCACCCGAAGGCAGAAACAATTTTCTTTTTCGAATCTTTACGACCGTCAGGATGACCGCTGCAGAACCGCAATGCACCCTCACTTTTGGAAGAGTCTACACTTTGGAAGAAATATTCGAATTTCTAATATTCATTAATCTCTGATATTTTGAAAAATTCGCAAAGAATTATCCGTGGGGATGACAAGAAGGTTATTAGAGAAATTTTGACAACCTGTACCTGGATCGATCACTTATTTTATTTGTGGTTTATACACATGTATAACGCATACACAATGCTCCAACAATTATACCTATTTTCACCATCGTTACGTCTTTTGCGATCAAACCATATGCCACTGAAAATAATTAGTAATACGTTAGCATTACTGCCGCATTTTCCGATCGCGGCAAAGGCAAGAAGCCAAACCGGCACTTAAGTTAACCTCGAAAAGGTTAGGCGCACGCAAGTCAGCAAAGAAAATCCCAGAAACCGATACTCTCGGAGAAATATTACCGGGATGGTTTTCGGTCGGTGCAAACGCTGGCAGCAGGTTTCCGGAACCTTTTTCCCGCAAAAAACAGGGCGGGGGGGGCTCGGCAGGTATGTGCACTTTTACGGGAAGATCAATTCTCGACTGACGATTTTCGTCTGTGAATCCGACCAATGCACAAGATAAATCGATTGCCTTTACCACGAGCCCGACTGGTCCACCGCAACCAATTCGGTGATCTGCACTTGTTAGGCACGGAATTTCGCCTGGGTGGGAAAGGAGGTCGAACGCTGTGGCGGAACGCGAACGGAACCGTTTCACCTGGAGATTTAAGGCTCCTGTCGCCTCTCCGGTCCCGGAATTAATCCAATTCCCGACCGCTGTTGACCCGCAGCACGCTCCAGCTGGAAAAAATATCCGAAATAACAGCTTCGTCTCTCGCGGAGCAGCGTTCGAGGCAGAAATAGACTCTTCTTTTACCTGGGGCCTTCCTGCGCGTGGCGTCCCGAATATATTTGGCTTCTGTCTTAGCAGAAAAAAAAAAAAAAAGTCTCCGCCAAGGGCTCTTAATGCCAATTGTCATACATCAAAAGTTTGCCGTTTCTTCAAGACGACCGTCTTATTCGGTCTCGCCTAGAGACTGTTCCTCTTTGAAAGAGATTGACTTTCGCTCTGTGCCATGGTGCCGCAGGTTTCGGCCCCTGCCTTCAATTTATTGTGACAGAACATATATTAATTATGAGAGTCGTTAAAGCCGACCCGCATCGTGCGTCACCTTTTAACGGGAGCTGCATCTCCGAAGCTCGGGGAAAGGCAGATAACGTGGAAGGAGAAAAATCGGCTCGGCAGCAAATGCTGTCTGCCCCTCGGCCGGAACGTAATCGGCTTGCACAACAAGGAATTTTCCTCCTTTCGGAGCGTAAGAATTAATAATGATCGCCATTTGGTTTCTTTGTCCGGGGCCTCTTCACCCGTTTCCGAAGCGTGCTGAAAAATTTCTTCTCCGCCGGGAAACGTGACGGACGGTATTTTTCCCAACCAATCCGTTAGTGCCGGGGCTTCGATTTGAGAAATGATCCTGTCACGGAGAGATCTGATATCTGATGCCCGATGAATGATGGCATTCTTCGAGAATGTCACGGTCGGTGAAATGATGATATCAATTTTAAAATTTTAATCATTCTTCCAAATATCTGACAAACTCCAACGGGGGAACGGCAGCACTGCTGATGCTCAGATGAAATGGGACGAGTCCTACGCTCCCGTTCTTCTGTTGACAACAATCTTCTTCGCCGGAATGTTCGAAGATTCAGATTCTCGAGGGGAATCTTTCCGAGGTTGAAAAAAAAAGTAAATTTTTGCCATCGCGACAGCGTTCCGTACCTGGCCGACTGCAATTTGTCGCCGCGGGGGACTTTTTTCCCTTTTTTTTTTTTTTTTGATTTTAAATTAAATCGTTGATGTTTTTGGGATGAAGTTGCAACAGAAAGAGAAAGGCGAAAGGATATCTACCGCCGAAAATTTACTTCTCGTTTTCCGAGATGAAATTTTTTAAAAATTCCGGAAACGTCTCCCGAAGGAAGCGAAAACCGACACATCGGACATTATTCATGCGAGTTTGATTCAGGTTTCTGATCCAGGCACGAGGCTCATTTCCTTCACTTGCCCAAGCAGAGCAATAACGCACCGCGGGCTTGTCCACATCACAAATCTGATAATAAATTCAAAATCAAGTTCGCACTTTTCGGCATGCTCGAACTAATTTTTACAGAAGCACACGACCAAAGCGGCCAAAAATTTGCGTCACCAATGGCTTATTCATGTGTCATTTTAAACGAGTTTTCTAAAAATATCTCCCCAAGACTCTGAGGCCATCAAAAATGGTCGAGAAATTTTGAAAACCGCAAATTTTCCGATCATTCCGATGACGGTGCAGCGCCGTCGTCCAGGTAGGGGACCAGCATCGTTCTCGCTGCAGTGCAAAAATCCGCTGATTTTTCATGAGCTTCCACCCGGTGCCATTCAACTTCGCAGATCCCCGTAAGCGGAACTTGCAACGGGAAAGGAAATTCGGTGGCGTCGCCCCTTTCTCGGACGGCGTTACGTTATATCCGGTTGCAGATCTTATCCGCTTCCGTTTAGTCGAAGCGGGGACTATCCCCGGGGCCAACCACCTTCGGGGGGTGCGAAAATTTCCTCCGCTTTTCCGCGTCCCGGCTTCAATCGCGTCGGATTCGCGCCCGATCAAGTCCGACTCCTGCGGGCTCGAAATTGAACCGGGACTTTCCCTCGAATTCAACCGCGGGCGAGGAGGTTTGCCCGCGGGAAAGTGCGATCGCAGCAATCTCGGCGCGGACCAAATGAAATTAAAGGTTTCGAGTGCGGGAAAGGCTTCCTGCCGCGGGGGTCGCCCCGACAGCGATCGGTAGCTCCTTTTCGCGCCGAGAAATTCGATTTTTGACATTTCACCGAGGAGCTTTCCGCTGCGATCGGGCGAACAATAAAAAAAAAAAAAAAAGTTTTTCCGCGATTCCTCCCATCTCGAAAGTGCGCCCGAGCATTCGGATCCGTCAGCATTCTCCACAGACTGAAAAGCCGCTTGTGGTGACCGGAGGGAAACCTGCGATCTCGCAAGGTACCACCTGGGCCAATTAACGGAAAAACGCTAATTGCACGCATCTGCGATAATTGAAGGTACAAACACGAAACGATTCTACGCTCCGCAGGTTTTGTAACAGATTTTTACCGAATTTTTTTCACGGGCGCGCAAATGTCATTTGGAAAAAACGCAAAATCGACACGGTGCGCGATGAAGTGGCGCAAAACTCTCCAAACTGTCGGACAGATGCAAGATGTAAATGTCGCACGATTTTAAAAGGCATAACATCGGCAAATCAGGAGCTTTTAACATTATTTTGCGGCTTACGACCGCTTATTATTATTCATACATTATTCACCGGCAGGAGTAGAGAGGAAAATGAATCGGCGCCCGCTCCTGGAGTGCAAATTCGCGCTTGCAATGATACATTGCTGCGGTGTAACTTTTAGAATTAAATAATTTTTTTTTTTAAACGAATCATTCAAAAGAAAATATTACTTTTAAAACGAATATTTTAACGTGAAAGTGTTACACAAACTTCTGACGTAAGACGATACGATGCATATCACATACTTCAAAAAATTTTTTTAACACACATAAATAATTGAAAATATTGTAGGGTTAAGGACAGCGAGCAGCACGACAGCAGAACTGTGGAAATATCCTGTGATAAACTGTACAAAAGTGAAAAAAAAAAAAAAATGATGATTCAATCGAAATACGTATCGGAGCACGGGCTAAAATTCGAATGCAACGAACTTTTCGTCAATTTGGACGAAATCATCTTCGTCTTTACCGTTTTCCAACGCGGATTTCAGGTGTGTGGAATGTGAGTTTGGACAATCGCTGCAGGAAGCTGCGGGAGGAGAAACCGAGTGAAAGTGCGTCGCTGGCACAATGATCTGGAACCGCGAACCGAGGACGGAAACAGCGCCAACGTCACGTAAACCTGCAGGCAATTTTCCGCCAGCGCAAAACCGTGCGGAGGTGGAAAATTCGGTGAGAGTCTCTTGCTCGGGAAGCGCCACTCGAAAAATCGCTTTCCCCAATTTCCCACAGCCCGAGGAGCATCGGGAAGGTGGGAAATTGGGAAAGGAAGGTTTTCGGGGTGGGGGGGAAGCAATTTAAAGGACCATCCCTCGGGGAAATCGGGCGCTGGGCGACCCGCGCACGGAACCGCGTCTCCTGCGGTCCAACCCTGCGCTGTTGGGAAATCGCATGCCATTGTCTTCCATTTCCTGTCAAAGCCGCGACTATTTTTACCGTTTCTCAGATTGAGAAATCTGCCAGATAGAATAGAGACGGGTCGAGCGGCGGATTTTTAAAAATACTCCTCGGTTCATGTTATTCTTGTTCAACATTCGCCGCGGATATATTGTGAACTCTTTCGTCATGTGGCGAACTTGCCAAATGGTTAATCGTCCGATTTTGCTTCCACCGACAGAAAATGAATTTCGTTCGAAATCTGAGCCGCTGCCATCAAACTTTCCTTTCCGAAAGGTCTTCCTGATTCCGTCTCCGTACTTCTTATTCATTCTTACTTCCGTTGACCCGACTGCATTAGCTCCTCCCGTCCGAAATCGGTAATCCTTCAGCATCAAACGTAAGCGTGCAGCGGACGTATTTATGTTAATTTACGTTAATTATTAATTGAATGGATGCTTGTGTTGCAAAGATAACGAAAACTTCGATTTTTCAGTAATAAGTTCAAAATAACAGGTGAAAGACAAGAATAGCCTGCGCCGCTGAATAATCAGCGTTCGTTTATCGCCACTCGCATATAATTACAGATATCAACATGAATGGCTAAAAATTCTGCAAATAAAAATTTCATTATGCGTTTGATGGTTTTACTCAGTTTTATTGACTTGTCTTTTTCGTGCGGGAGGCGCAAAAACAGGAATCGTGGCTCACGCACGTCACACTCCGGGATCAAGGAAAAGGCAACGGATGTTTGAAAGGTGGGACAATGGGGAATTTTGGAAATATGGAGAAGGCCAAAGAAGAAAGGTAACAGGGGAAAAAAACGGAAAAATCAAATTCCTCAACATCCTTCGGGATGGATTTTTGCGTCCTGAAAGAAAATGTGCATCGACTGAGGAAGTACCTGTCCGGAGTGATAAATACTCCTTCATCAATTCAAATTTGCTCTCGTAAATGCTCTGAAAAGTCATTCGTTCGCTTTTTTTTTTTTTTTTTTGAAGATGAAGGAAAAATTATATTCAGCAGAGAATGGATTGAGCACGTTAAAAGGCCCCCGTCCCACCCCGAAGCAAAAATTAGATTTGAAACTTCGGTGCAAGACTAAGATGGAGTTGATGTATCCGGATAATGAAACATCCAGAAAAGTTTCACAAGCTCGGGGAGGAGAGCTGGGGTCGCGGAATCCTGGCGGAAATGCAGCTTCAAAAAGCTACAAAGGCGAAAAGGAATAACGATTTCCGGCGAGCGTGACAGCCGGAAAATGGAACCCGAATCAGGTTTCACGTTCGAGCGGTTCCAACCGTTTGGGTCAGATCCCCGATCTGAGGTTTGGGGATGCTGCAGGTTTGGCTTCGAAAATTGTCCTGAGACCCGACAGGATTCCGACGGTGAGCCTCGAAAAAAATCTTTTCGACAACGTTGATCCGGAGCCCGAGCAACTTTAAGCCGCAAGCGACGCTCGGGGCGACCTGACCGGAAGGCAACTCCTGGAGGAGCGACTCCAAAATTAAAAAATTTATTTCCGTCTTAAATTTACTTAAAAAATCAAGTCCGGATTTCCAGATTGCAGATCCTTCTGCATGTTCAATCTGCGGAGAATAACGACGAGACGTTCGTTCGAAAACGTCCATTAACTTTCAGAAAGAGAAAAAAATTCAACAGTGGAACTTTTCGGCAGTTCGTAACGATAAAAAACTGCTGAAAATTTTTTTAACAATCAAATATGGGAAAATATAATAATTAAAAGTTCAATTACAACAAACTAAAATGCAGATATTGGCAAAATTTAAGGAAGCATCGTTGCCATTCAAAAGAGCTTCGCTCGGTAAGGCAATGAAATTCAGAACCAGAGAAGAATAATGGCCAAAAACATCGTGGAATATCAAGAAAAAAAGATGGAAATTTCAGTGATATATATATATATGTATATGTATAATAACGAGTCAGCCAGCGAAATCAGTTAGAATTAAAAAACGTAAACGCTGTCGCATTTTTGTAAAGTTGTAACGCCTGCAGTGCTTTCCGGTAACTTTGTGCAACATTTGAAATTTCCGTCGCGGAAACCGAGGAGAACCGAAAAATTGGTAGCATTCGATGCTTGCGAACCTTGGACACAGAGTTTGAAAATGTCCGAAACAGCACTTGCGCGAGTTTTACGATTTCCCTCAAAGGAAAAGCTCGAAAATTCATCTTTGAGGATGGCGCGAGAAATCAGGAGCTCCGCAATTTTGCGTTTTACGCAGATCGATTTTATTAATAAATTCCGCGCTGTCGCTCCTTCGCTGAATAACTTACTGGGGCATCGTCGGACACAAATCTTCGGTTAACGGCGATTGTCCGCTCCGCGATTCCGGCGCAGGGAAAAAAAATCGCGAAATCCCAGCGTTTCGGCTGGAAAAATGGCGGACGAAGCACCGCCCTCGCAGGGGCGGCACTGCAGGAAACCGGAACCGGCCGAAAGGAGGATTTCGTTTCTCCACCGTCAGCAGGACCGACGGAGGTTTCGTGAGCGGAAGCGCGAGCCAGCAGCGCGAAAAGACCAGTTTCTTTTTCTTTCCTTTCCCTACTCCGGGGAACCTTAAAAGCTGAAGGTGCGTGAGGTTTCATCTCCGCGCTCCGAATTGCCAGCAGAAAAACGATTCATTTCCTCGTTTCGCCGGTGAGGAGGAACGCTTCAAACTTGCAACAGCGCGATCCGATTGCAATTTCATTAAAAGAAAGCTCGGATGTCGCGATCGTTTTAACTAAGGTTTCGGCTTTAGGCACGTTTTTGCGGAAAGCGAGCGCTGCGGCGAGCCCAGACCCGATGGCAAAGGGGCAGGCGCGCCCCGAAGCGCTCTCTCCGAGGCGTTTTTTACAGCGAGCGCTTTCCAACAAAGGAAATCGTAACGCGTTTCCTCCTTTTTGTATCGGAAGTCAAAAGTTATACGAACAAACGATAATCTCCCAAACCTGACCTTTAGGCATTCCCTCACAATTAATTAATTTCATAAGGTCTCCTACGAAAGGGAAGGTTATCAATCAATTCGAGTTTCGAGCGCAAAAAAAAAGCCTCGGTCCAAAAATCTGCCAGAAAGCGCCGGAATCTGACGGCGTGCGCAATCCCCCGAGGCCAATCAAGACAGCCCTGTCGGAAGATAAAAT